>CM025788.1:33587358-33612272 GCA_014636745.2 Centella asiatica
TGAATACTTTTCGAATTTCTTGTTCTTTAAGAAATTAAACTTTCTCGCGGAATCTAAAGAACAAAAACTCAAATCAATTTATAAACAATTGCTATATTGATTTCACAACTGATTACAAATTCTAACAATCATAATAAATATGATCATCAGCTTCTTTTCTATTCTGTATAGGAAAAGATACAAACTATGAAAAACCTATACAACTTCAAATTACAAAAACTCTGTAAACCTAATTACAGCTTCTCTAACAACTGAATCACTATTAACTCAGTTCTTATTCTGAATAAAATTCAGCTTCCTTATTCGAATCAATTACAATCTTTCCTTTCTGATTAGGAAGATATTTCTTGGTTAGTTTCCTTACCAGCTACGTCTTCCATAATATCTTGATTTACGTGGAAGACATTCCTTTTTAATTCAAACTCTGTATCTCTCAGGAAATAAATCACGATTAGTCCCTGATGCTTCATCTTTAGTCTCTGGTGACATCATTACTAGTCTCCGGTACTTTTAGTCCCTGATGACATCAGATTATGTAGTCTCCGATAGAGTTATTTAGTCTCTGATGCTTTAAAGCTTAGTCTCCGATGACATCAGCTTAATCTCTGATACTTTTAACTTTAGTCTCTGATGACGTAAGCTTTAGTCTCCGACAGACAAAACTAGTCTCCGATAGATAAAGAAACCTTAGTCTCTGACAAGTTTTCCTAGTCTCCGACAAGCCTTTTTGTAAACTCCAACGGATCAAATACACACTTCGACTTTCTAAAGCTTCAATACACCATTCTAGCAGTTACTTACAAATAAGAAATAATTATATCTCTTTACAATGAATGAATGAATTACAAACAAAGAGATAACTGCTAGCTACAAAACTTCAGTGTTACTAATTAACACTTTCTATACATTTGTACTTTAAGTAATCTAAAGACAATCATCATCAAATGTTCTAAAACCTAACACTAGTGTTTGAATGTTGTGGCTTTCTTACTTGGTTTTTCGTGTAACAACTCTTTCTTTATGTATAGCAGATCAGTTGGTGAACCCATGTGCTAGATATGCTTCCTTTTCAACATAACCACAGTATGTCACATCAAGGTCCTTTTGGAGTGGTGTGTCAGACTGCTGTTTGCTTTTGTTGCTTCTTTTTCATCCCCTGATTTGCATGTATTTAATGCTCGAGAGTTGTTATTGGATAACCAAACTTCAAGGAATATCTTTCCAGTTATACCCCTTACTTCCAAGCCATGTATCAATGATTTGCATGTAAGTCCTGATGACGTGTGGATTAGGTCATAACGATCCACTGATGCCAAGCCCTAATGGAGGTTTGATCAATGCTTCATTATCCACTGATGTCAAGCCCTGATAGAGACTTGATCAGTGATTCATTATCCACTGATGTTATGACCTTCTTGTTATCCACTGAAGGGTTCCACTGATGAGTTGATCTTTTGTCGTCGCCAAACTTGTTGGGCAATCTAAGTCATCGCCAAACTCATCGTCAGTGGATAAAAATGACTAGTGCCAAAGTCACTTTTAGCCATCGCCAAACTCGTTGTCAGTGGATAAAAATGACTATCGCCAGACTCACTTTTACCCATCGCCAAACTCATCGTGAGATAGACTGTTACCAAAGTGATTTTTAGTCATTGCCAAACTCATCGGGAGATATTTTGTCGCCAATGTTTGAACATTAGAGTGATTCCCCTAATGGGTTCCCTTGACAAGGTCATCCCCTGGTGTCTTCCCCTAATGGCTTTCCCTAACTAGTCATCCCCTAATGCGTTCCCCTGACAGCTTTCCCTGACCAAGTCATCCCCTAATGGCTTCCCCTGACGAAGTCATCGCCTGACGGCTTCCCCTGATGGCTTCCTTGATGGAGTCATCCCCTAATACAGTATTTTTAGGCTTCCCCTGATGGGTTGTTTTCACTGATGCCTTTAAAAATACTTGTTCTTTTGATCATCGATACTTCATTGGCTTTGCCTGAAATGTCTGTCATGCGAAATACTCATTTTCTTTTAAGTAACAACAGTCATTCCTTGACACTGTCGAGTCCGTTCAAGTTATCACTGATGACTCGCCCAGTGCAGTGTAGTCCATCCCTTGATGGCTAAGTCGTCCATCAGTAGATGCAAAACTTGTGAAAATATACTAAGTTTTATAGAATACCTTGAGTATTTACAGATGCACAATTATTCCCTAAATATCATCATCATCATTTATATATAACAACTCCATAAATCAGAAATGCCAAAATAGAAATAAGACTAGAATTTTTTTTCGCATTTTTACTTTCCTATTTCTTTTTGTTTGTTGTTTGAAAAAAGGGGATATGATTCATTTGATATAATTTTAAGAACTGAATTATTTGGACTGGATAGTTGCAACTCTGAAAAAATCCAGCAACTTTCTTTAAAAAAAACCATTCATACCACACACACACACACACACACACACACACACACATACACATATATATATATATATCCAAATTATAACAGAATCAACCCAGGTTATATTAAATACAAATACAAATAAGTAAATGCAAAATAATAATCAAAAGATTTAAACAGAAGATTTACATGTGCCTTCCATAATAAGATGAATAATTGAAGACGTTGGAAGATGGAAGAAAGAGCTTTTTCTTATATTGATTGATAATATTAGAATTTACAAAGAGAAATATAAGTGATCTGAATACTAACTATCTAAGCTCTGCCTAAAACTAGAACAAAAGAAGCCTATATATACAAAGTTGTGGAAGACGGAACTGAAATCCAGACTTCAAAACCAAACATAATGTAACACAAACATACAAAGGAATTTGCTTTTTCTTTAATAATTTAAACTTCATTATTGAAACCAGCTGTCTGATAAGAACTGGTGCTCTGAGTGACCCTCCTTTATCTAAAAGGAAACTAATCCTTATCTTTGTCAGATAATTATTTGGCTGGAGACTTTGATTTTCCCTACTTTTTCTCCTTTTGAAGAAGGAAAATAATTTGCATCTTGCTTTCTTTTGATGCATTAAAATCTTCATAAGGATCTTAGGCGTCTTGATCCTCCATCACTTCCTTAGAGTTTTGGACTTATTCTTTGGACTTCATGGAAAAGTTCTCCTGAGATTTGTAAGAGCTGGTAGAAACTCCTTCCATGATCATTGCCAATTTTGTTTTTTGGATATAAATTTTTAATTCCTCTGAAAACTGAGAAAAATCTTCCTTCTAGATTGACTATTTGAAATAATTAATAATTGAAATTGGGGTCATGGCTATTTGATGTTCATAACGAATCTCCTTAAATTTTGGAGAATCCATAATTGATTCGTTCTGGAATTGAGAACAAATTTTTTGAACGTCAAAAATGGTGAAATTATATTTAAATTTAGGCCACCATTTGAAATAATAATTAATCCCTAAATAAGGGAGATCATTTTCATCCATCATTGATGAATATTGTCAATGTTAGATCCATGAAATTTTAAATTGGGCAATAAAATACAATAAAGCATTTCGAATCCTTATTAAGACTGATAATTTCTCATTCCATAATTTCGGATGTAGCTGAAAATACGCTACTAATAATTCTAATAATTCATGTGGAACAAATGTCTGAGTAGAACCGATTCTTTCCCAATTATTCAAAAACCAATTTGGAATTTCTTCTAGCTGGCAATCATAATTAAACATAAAAACCATGAATGTTTTCTATGCATATTTTGATAAATAAAAGCATAATGTCATTCTTCTATATAATTCAAATAATTATAATAAAATAATTTATTGGGTGTATCCGGATCAACATATCTTTTATATTGTCCAAGCCTTGATCCCCACTCATTTACGGAGATAATATTCAAAATTTTCACTTTTGAAAAATTATAAGAATTTTTATCATGATCATTTGAAGAATGTTGAAAGTAAACTGAGTTGGCATCACCCATGATAATTTATTATTGCACTTTGCTCTTTTGGGCATAATTAGGAATGAAAATTCCTTGCTTAAAATATTTGTTGGCAATTTTCCATGGCTCATCCAGCCACTTGCAATATGATTTTTCGAGAACCATTAGGAACTCGTTATAAGACTTTTGTTGTAGATCATTATTTTTATCATTAACAGTTTCTTGGACTTGTAGAGCCACATCTTTCATTGTCTTAGGACCCAAAGGAGTTACTGAATAATTTTGATCATATGTCAAAGGAGCATATCCTTGACTTGAGTAATTCTCTCTATTATTTGTTCTTCCTCTGCCTCGCCAAGAGGAGTACTACCACGGGAAGAACCTCCTCTTAATAATTGTCCTTTGAGAGAGGAAGAACTTACATAATTCCCTGCAAAAATTCTCGAGTAAGAAAGTCAGGCAAAGAATTTTGTTCACCTTTAATATATTTAACTGTAAAATCAAATACAGATAATATAGTCTGTCATCGGGCAAATATTTGTTTTGAAACTAATTTTTTAACATTTTTTTCAATAATATCCTTTGCTGCTTTATAGTCAATTCGCAAAGTAAATTCTTGATTTAATAAATCATCCTGAAATTTTGAAATATTTTTGACAATAGAAAGCATTTCTTTCTTAATAGTGGCATAATTTATTTGAACATTATTCCATTTACCAAAATTAAAACTAATTAATTCTTCTTTATTAGAATGAGGATTTAATTGTTTAAGAATGCCTCCATAACCTATATTATAAGCATCTATTTTAGCAATTTTCTTCCAATTATGATTTGTTAAGACTAAGCATGAAATTTTTTTAACTTTTAATTTTATCTTTTGAATTGCTTTGGTATGGGTAAGACCCCAAGGAGATGGATTTTTTTTTTAATCTGTCGTACAAAGGAGCACTATTTTTAAGTAGATCTTTATAAAAATTTGTTATATAATTTAAACTTCTCAAAAATTTTTGTAATTGAGTTTTATCTTGATCTGGAAATGAAACAATGGAGACTAATCTTGCAACGGTTTACTCCGGTCAACAAACAAAACCAATAAACATTGTTTGATTTCTTTAAGATCTAGTATGCTTTTAACCTTATTTTTTTCTTTTTCAGTTTTTCTATTATGTTTATGTGCGTGTATATATTTTGTTTAGATACCTTAGATTTTATATATTTGTGATATACCTTTCTATTTTTATTTTCATTTAAGATTTAACTTTTCCGTTTCAAGAATTAAAGTTTCTTTAGCTGTAAGATTTTATAATATGTTTCTTTAAATATTTTTAATGTTTAATATTTTTCTTGCATTGAATTTTTTTAATTTTAATGTTCATATGTTTATAACTTTTATTAAGTGTGTGTGTATATATATATTATACTTGACAAACTTAAGCTTAATTTATTTTAAATATTAATCAAGTTTAATGTGTTTGTGTAATCATTTTTGTTGCCACCTCAGCTAGAAATACTTTTTTTTTTTTAATATTTCCATGCAAGCTCTAGGAGGAAATTAAATGTTCTTTTGAAAAAAATTCCCTTGCCACATCAATAACCAATTGACGGTTTCCATTAAGGGGTGACAGAATGATGTAATAGTTTAGTTTTATAAAGTTTTGTTGTTTAATTGATTTTTTTAAAAGTTTGATGACTCAGAGGGTAAAAGTATCCAAACTTGGCCAAATTGATAATTTGCGTTTCTTTTTTTTTTAAATATGCATTTTTTATTTTGTTGTTTATCATGCATAAAAAAACAAGGTGAAAAAGAAGGTGAACAAATTTAAATATGTTTATAATTTATTGATAATCAACTTTGAGAAAATATCTGAGTAATTTTTCAATATTCCGATTCTTCTCATAGGTGAAAAGCCATGAAGTTTCTTCAGAAATTTTATAATCTCCATAGGTGGACTATAAAAGTTTATAATCTTTTTTTGTAATTACACATGAATCGAATTCATTCTTCTTCTCATTCCATTCCGTAAATTCAAACGCAACCTTAGTTTTTATGAAGTCGAACTTGTTTTCTACATTGATCTTCTCAGTGACATAATTAGATTATTATTTTAAATTTATTGACCGATATTGTCCCTACTATGTTAGATGTTTTTATTTATTTATTTATTGATTTTATTTTCCTATCCTTAAGCCTCCGAATTGGAGAGATGACACTTATTTATTAGGAAGATTAAATAAATAAAAACATCTTACTTTGCGGCGACAATATCGAACAATAAATTTAAAATAATAATTTAATTATGTCTACTGAGAAGATCAATGTAGAAATTAAGTTCGACCTCATACAGATTAAGGTTGCGTTTCGATTTAGGGAATGGAATGAGGGGGAATGAATTCAATTCATGTGTAATTACGAAAGTAGATTATAAAATTTTATGGTCATATGGACATTATAAAATTTATGATGAACCTTCATTGCTTTCACCTATGAGAAGAACCGAAACATTGAAAAATTACTCAGAATTGATAATCAATAAATTATAAACATATTTAAATTTGTTGACCTTATTTTTCCGAAGCTTCCTTCATTTGAGATGAGCTTGGTACTTTTCTTGGAAAGGGGTGGGAAGTAGCCTAGTGTATGGAAATTTAGTTATTATTATTATTATTATTATTTTTGTATTTGATTTACTTTTATGTTACATGTTTTGTTTGATTATGATTTTAATGAACTTTAGATTTTCTTCTAAAATATAATCTATTTTTTTCAAACATCTAGTCAAGTCTGGTTATGTATATGTCTGAATTAGTAAATATTTCTTTTGAATAAAATATCTCATTTTACCAGGTCAATTTCTAGGTGGAAAATAAATGTTTTTTCAATTTTTTTCCATGCCACGTTATTACTACGTCAGCATCAATTGACAGTTTCTGTAAATATTTGACGGAATTGTGCAATTGTCTAATTTTAAAAGGTTCAGTTGGATAAATGACAATTTTAAAAGTTTAATGATTTAAGGGATAAAAGTGGACAAATTGGTATTTTTGCTGAAAGTTATATTTGTAAGAATTTGATGGATTTGTAAAATGAAATGATCAATACCTCATAAATTCAAGTTCGTAAAGATCTTCCCAACCTCCAGAAAAAAGCTTGCTCAGCAGCTCTAACACCATCAATACGACGAGAATCTGAAAGAATAAAGTAAAAATAAGTATGCTTAAAAGACAAAGTCCGCCAATTCCAATAAAAAGTAATATCAGTAAAAGAGAAATTACCATTCATTTTTTCAGTTATATGTCGTAAACTCTTATGACGGAGACACTTGAGGGTCGAATTGTTTGCCAATTCGTAGCCTCTCCACAAGTTTAGAGAATATCGTAAACTTTGCCTATGACTCTTCTTTAATAATGTCCTCGCCCTTTCCAAGACTTTGATAGGCAAACATAAATGACATAAACAGAAATGATATTGCTCTCCTTGATGCAATCCCATATTTTTCTTCCCTTCATCGGATCCTTTCAGGAATTTTTCGTATATGTCCAAAATTGTCTCCAGCTGCTGTATTGAACGGAGATCACTCAAGTGCTTGTTAATACTTTTAATTAAACCTGAATCTGTTCCAGAAGGTTTGTCCATTGAACTTGAAGACCAATAACAAATCATTATGTCTACTGAGAAGATCAGTGTAGAAATCAAGTTTGAGTTTGTAGAGATTAAGGTTGCATTTGGTTTTAGGAAATTGAATGAGAGGGAGAATAAATTCGATCCATGTGTAATTACGAAAAGAGATTATAAAATTTTATTGTCCCCTTACGGAGATTATAAAATTTCTGATGAACCTTCATGGCTTTCACCTATGAGCTTCGTATTTTCTCATAGTTGAACCTTGAAAAATTACTCAGATATTTTCTCATAGTTGATAATTAATAAATTATAAACATATTTAAATTTGTTCACCTTGTTTTTCAGAAGCTTCCGCCATTTGTTCTGTGGGATGAGTGAGATGAGTTTCGTACTTTTAATCTTGGAAAAAAAAATTATGCAAATTTTTTTTATGCATGATAAACAACAAAATAAAAAATGCTTATTTAAAAAAAATAAGAAACACAAAATATCATTTTGGCAAAGTTGGATACTTTTATCCATGGAGTCATTAAACTTTTAAAAAATTTATTAAATAACAGATTTGTTAGGTATAATGATGTTGATGATGATATAAGGATTATTCAATAATTGTGTACTTATAAATACTCAATTTATGTTATAAACTTTACTATATTTGCACAAATAAGTATCAATTGATCGGCATCTAAGTCCGTCAGGGGATAGCCTTAACTGTACTAGGCAAGTCATCAGTGTATATTCCAAAGGACTTGTTAGTATTGTGTATGTCTGGTTGTACTTAATATTCAAATTTTTCGCACATCAAACATCCTTGAAAAAGCCAACAAAGTATCAATGATGCCAGTGTACAAAGAGGCATTAGGGAACAGCTTGACCATTAGGGAATACCATAATGGGGTAACTTGACTGTCAGGGGGATACCATCGAGGGATATCTTGACCATTAGGGGATACCATAATGGGGTAACTTGACTATCAGGGGGATACCATCGGGGGATATCTTGACCATCAGCGGATACAATCAAGGGATAACTTGACTAACAGGGGATACCATTAGAGGATAACTTAAACACTATATCAGTTGATAACATTAGTGGATAGTATTGGGTCTTAACAACAGGAGATCAAGAAGCACTGATCTAATTCTACATCAAGGATTAACATCACTGGATAGTGAAACACTGATCAAGTTAACATCAGGGCTTGTCATCAGGAGTTCTAGAAACACTGATCAAGTCTACATCAGAGCTTGTCATCAGGGGATAACAAAGACCTAATCCACTTGTCATTAGGGATTAAGAGATATGCATTGATATACTTGGCAAAGAAACAAGGGGTATAATTGGGAAGATATTCCTTGAAATATGGTAGTTCAATAACAACCTTTAAACCAAAAATGCATGGAGAACAGGGACTGAAATAGAAGCAACAATAGCCAATAGTAGTCTGACATGTGTATTTACGAAAGGACAATGACAGGACATATTGCGGCTGCGTTGAAAAAAAAAACATGACAAGCACATGGACTCTATCTTTGTTCTCCTATATATGGAAGAGTTGTTACACGCTACCACTAACAGTTAAGTGAGAAAAACACAAGATATAGAAAAACTTATAAATATATCTGTCAATATTCATACACTAAAGAGAAGATTTGTAATAGTTTTTGAAAGAAATATTCAGAGAGAAATTGTAGCTAGTGTGTGAAACAAGAATTGTAATCACTTATAGATTTGTAGCTGTTTAATCACCTTGTGATTATACAATTCCCAGAAAAACCTGAGTTGTAATACAACTATTTTAACTTGAATATTTGTGTGTTCACTTTAATTTCACTAAGGTTTTTCTGAATATTACAGCTATTGCAATTTGTGCTTATTAAATTTTATAGAGGGAAAAAGTTGTGGTGTTTGTATTCAACCCCCCTTCTATAAACACTTTAACTTATTTTGTTCTAATAATTGGTATCAGAGCCAACTAGCATATTACACTTGCTGGAAGATCTTTATCTATGGCTAGTCTTGATGGCTTGATGGGCTCATCCACTGACAGTACCAACTCGCAGATTAGTCTTGAAATTTTCTCTAACGTGTCTAAAAATGATTGTTTTAAAACTAGTAATGAAATAACTTGTGAGATCAGAGACTCTATGATACCTTAAGGAGTGTTGTCGCTGAAACTGAGAGAGTGCAGAAAATCAATGAACAACTAACTGCTAGAAACACTCTTTTAGGATCAGAACTTACCAGGCTTGAGAATCTAGAAAAAGAACTCATAAAGACCAAGAACCTGTTTCACTGTACCATAAAGAAAGAAGAATGGACCTCCAAAAAGCTAAAAGAAGAGGAGTAAGTCATAAGAAAGTGGATTGAGTCTAACAGGAAACTAGATGATCAATTAAACAGTTGAAAATATGATTCTAGGTCTGGTTTTGGCTATGAGGGGACTCAGGTGAAGCAACCTCTAATTGAGGTTGAAAATGCTGCTAGTTTTGGTAAAAGACCTGTGCAACCTGTCAAGTTTGTGAAGACATTAACCAAGCTAGAGAAAGGGAATGTCTTCCCTAAGAGTGTAGCTTCCACAAGTGGTGGAAGTGGCAAGATGCTTGTTGTGACGGCCCCAAAAATCATAAAACAGATTTCGGGCACCATCAAAAATTGACAAAAGATAATTAATACATCCAAGCATGCATAACATTAAATAAGAGATAAAAAAAAACGAATCTCTATTACATTATCCATTAAAGAGTATTTAATATAGCGGAAGTCTTAAAAAATAGGTCCCACACAGGCCTTAAAGTCTAAACATTTCTATAATTTTCTCCCTCTTCACCCTACCCTTGAAAACCATCCATAAGAGGGATATCAGGAAGCTCTCAGAATTCCATCTTTTCTTTTCCCTTATGAGACGCATCGGTCGTCTCGCCATAACCTGCAAAAATTATAATCATAGCAACATGAGCGATTTACGCTCAGCAAGTATATATTCGATAGTATTTGGGTAAGCTTGAACGATGGAAAATAATGGTTTAAGTGTTTATGAGGTTGGACGAAAACAATGTCCAACACCTCCGAATAATAAAGAAGAAAAATAGTTTCTAGGGTCCCAGAGTGATAGCGAGGGATTTGACCCTTTTCTTGGAGGAATCTTGAATAAACCACATGCGCCTTATAACACTGTCTGTTTGGCGCACGTGCCCTTAAGAACTCTTAATACCGTCTGTTTGGCGCAGGTGCCCTTAAGAACTATCTTAAATCAAACGTTATATCAGATGGCCAACCTGAACGTCTGACTTAACCATAATGACATACGTAGTCAATGCAGAAAAATTAGTCTGCAAGGGTTCGGTTACCGATGCCTCGGTTTCCGTTCCCTATCCATAATAGGCACGGGATGCCAGGCATATGCATCCACGTAACCGTTAGTTTACCCACACGGATATACTTTTCAAGTAAGGGGTAAAGAATAAGGCTTCTATATCCGTATAGGGTTTACTTTGACGTATTAGCGAACTTAAACAGCTAATAACCGCCCAAGAAGTACTTGTATCTAGTACAATATTTTTCACGTACATCGGATCGAATGATCATACGTTACTTAACTTTGAATAAATATCAACATAATATCAATATCATGTACGTATATCGAAGAATTGATTATACTTATTAGTTTGAAATATAAATCATTTGGAAACATATTTGTCATGAATATAAAAGAGATATGTACATGCATATCATTTCATAACATATCATACGCATATCGAAACAAGTGATCATGCGTTATCTTGAAATAAACATAAGATTGAATGTATACTTGCCTTTGGTCCTTAGAATTCTCACGTTTAACAACTCGTGAAAGCAGAAAATTCTGTAAAACATGTACAAATAATAATATGAGAAATCTCCACTTAAATACACATGATAAATGTTCATGTGAAGTGTTAATGAAATTCTCAAGTCTATACTTAACTACTTATGTCGTCACTCGTAATATTGGGATTCGGTTGGAACCGAATCGAAGTCCGAGAGATTAGTGAACTTGGTTAAACGTCACTCGTAGGTCCTCGATAATTTAAATTAATTAAAGGAGGCCTTAGATTAATTAATAACTATTAATTAATCAACTTAAGCTTTAAATGATTATTATTAATCATTTAGAAATTACTCATTAATTATTATTTAATTGCTTTAATTAAATAATAATTGGTCTTAAATTAATTAAGAATTACTTCTTAATTAAATCTTAACTTAAATAATTTATTTAGTTATTTAAAAACCATTTATTAATTATTATTTAATCACTTTAATTAAATAATAATTAATCTTTAATCATTTAAAAATCGTTTATTAATTATTATTTAATTACTCAAATTAAATAATAATTAATATTTAATTATTTAAAAATCATTTATTAATATTTTTTTAAAAAAAAAAAATATGTAAGTGTTTATTTTATTTTTGAAAACTTGGATTGGGTTAAAAAAATAATTTTCAAAGTGGGTTGAAATTTTAAAACCAAGTGGGTAAAATTTATTGGATCAAAGTCCAAAATTTTATTTTGAAATCCGGGTCAAAATTCGGGTCAAAACAATGGGTCGAACCGGGTCGAAACAGTGGGTCGGATCTGGGTCAACCGGGTCAAACAGTGGTTCGGATCTGGGTCAACCGGGTCAAACCGGGTCAACCCAGCAATAGCAGTTTCCGGCGACTGCAGTGCCGCCGGCAAGAATTTGCAGAAACCGACGAGTCCTACACCCACTGCCCGCGACACACACACACACACACACTGATTCGAGGAATGGCCATTACCGTTACTTTTAGCATAGGTAAATACCCCCCTACGCTTGATGCCACCGCCTGAAACTTACTGAAACAGAGATCGAAGCTCGCCGGAAAGCTCTCGCCATTAACGTCGGCGAGAAGCTTCGGCCGAGCTTCCAAATCTCATTCCTTCACCATTTTTGACGAATCAAACATGGAAATGATTCTAGAGATCACAAGAAACTCGTACATGCAATCAATTTCAATTTTCATCAACTACATCGCATGCTAGATCGATTTAAAGTTTCGGACATAAATGAAAATTTCATATGAACACGAAATCATAAATACTTAACTATTTCTCAAATTGTTTAAGGCAAAAATGATCCTTACAAGTGCAGAAACATATTGATATAAATTATTTGAATTACCACGAACTACATCGGCCAAAATCTCGATTCAAAGTTTCGGGTTCTAGGGTTCTAAGTATTATGAATAAACCGTGGCTAAAGATTAAACAACCGTCGCTAAAGGGTTTTTTTTTATATAGATTTTGATTAAACTTCAAAAATTAATATCTCTCAATATATAGATGATATGAACAAGTGCAATATATGAAAATCATACTGAAAAATATCATCTACAACATGGTATAATTAGAAAAATTATTTGACAACAAAATTAAAGTGCAGAATAATTACCTCTTAAAAAGCTTTAATAAAACTAATTCCAAAACTTCAAAATACTCAAGAACTTCAAAGCTCCGAAAATTTGAGAGAGTTTGTGATAATATGTTAGAGAGAATGCTGTAAAAAAAATTTCTAGTAGCAATGCTAGGTAGGAAATCAAGGCACAAATCAATACTAATAAATGCATTAATGAATTTTGAATTTTAAATCCTTAATTGCATACTAATTGCATGGTAATTAACATTTGTAACTGATGTAAATTAATTATTTACCATAGGAGTAATTAGTAAAAATTTAATTTAGTCACAATTTACATTTTTAATGGTTATGCATTTATTTATTGCATTAACCGAAAAAATTTTAATCGGCCTCGGCGAAATAATAATAAAAAAAAATGCGTTTATAAAATTATTATCAAAATTAACATCTAGTAAATTTAAAATAAATATCTTGTCATAATTTATCGTCTCGCAATAATTAAAAATATAACGTTCGTTATAAATATTAATGAACGTGTGCGTAATGAATTACGTAACCCTTACGTACACGTAACCGTAAAAAAAAAATATTTACTGGACGATAAATTCATAAATAATCCTCAAAATTTTACTTTTGAATTATTGGGTTCTCACACTTGTTCTTACCAAAACACCCAAAATCCCCACCAAGAAGGAGCTTGACTGTGCATCAGTGGATACACAGTCATCATGGATGTGAATGCATCAAGCCTTAGAAGTCTTTTAAGGGATAAAGGCCTGTCAAAGGATAAGAAAAACAATAGGAATGGTAAGTTAGGAGTGAAGAAAGGTAATAACTATGCTCCTAATTCTGAAGCCCCTAGAAAAGTGTGCTGAAACTATGACAATTTTAATCATTTATATTTTAAATGCAAGGAAAAGCCACATATATTAACTGGCACAATATTTTATGCTAATGACTTACCTAAGTCAACTTTTGTTCATGCATACACCCCTAAAGGTAAAGAAAAGAAGGTAGTTGACAAATTTAAAGCATCATGTGAAGCTCCTAAACAGGAGAAAGTGTGTGTTTTGCATAAACCAAAAGTGAAAATTAATGAAAATGTTGTTATACCAATAACTGTGACTGAACATAGAGGACCCAAATCTACTTGAATACCAAAAAAAATTAAATGTTCTTTGTGTGCAGGGAAAGGTCAAAAGCAAACAAGTTTGGTTTTTAGACAGTGGCTGCTCAAGACACATGATACGAAATAAAGCTATGCTCACAGAGTTCACTGAGAAGGTTGGTCTAGTAATTTCATTTGGTGATGACAACAAAGGACTAACACTTAGTTATGGCAAAATAACAAATTGGAATTTCTCATTTGAAGATGTAACACTAGTTGATGGACTAAAGCAAAATCTATTGAGCATAAGTCAATTATGCGACAAAGGATTCATCATTTCTTTCAAAGGTGGTATGTGATTAATCTCCAAAGAGGATGATGGGAAACTAGTTTTGTCAAGGGTTAGGAAAAGAAATCTTTATGTTGTTAATTTTGGCTCAGCAAATGGAGCCCCATGTTTTTATAGCAAAGCAACCCCTGATGAGAGCAGATTGTGGTATAAGAAGCTCTCTCACTTGAAAAACAAGACCATCAATGATTTGGTGAAGAGAAAATTAGTGACTAGACTACCTCAAATGGAGTTTACTCAAGAGGGTTTATGCTCAGCCTGCCAACAAGGGAAACAAAGGAGATCATCCTTTGTCAACAAAGAAGCCAAAATGATCAAAGATCCAATTCAAATGCTACATATGGATCTATTTGGTCTTGTCAATATAATGTCAGTATCAAAGAAGAGATTTGCATTGGTCATTATGGATGACTACACCAGATACACTTGGGACAAGTTCTAACATGCAAAATCAGAGGTGCCTCAATAAGTCATTGATCATGTAAAGAAAGTTAAAACTGAATCTGAGTTAGTAGTTAGGATTTTAAGGACTGATAATAGAACTGAATTCTAGACTGCAGTTGTGGATGGGTTTTATGTGGAGAAGGGTATCAATTATACATTCTCAGCTCCAAGGTCTCTTCAACAGAATGATGTAGTGGAAAGGAAAAATAGAACCCTAATAGAAGCTGTTAGAATAATGTTAACACAAGGCAAAATTCCTACCTACTTCTTGGCTAAAGCAATTTTCATGCTTGCTTCACACAAAATAAGTCCTTGATCAATAAGGCTCACAAAAAAAATATCATATGAGCTGATGACAGGAAGGAAGCCAATTATCAAGTTCCTACATGTTTTTAGTTGCAAATGCTTTGTATTGAGAAACTTTGGTGAAAACTTAGGAAAATTTGACTCAAAGGCTAATGATGAAATTTTCTTAGGTTATTCTCTGACATCCAAGACCTATAGAGTTTACAACAAAAGGCTCCAGGTTGTGTTGGAGTCTATAAATGTAGCTTTTAATGATCAAGAAATTTCTGGCCTTGAAGATCCTGGTTTTCATGAAGAGCTCAGATTTGAAAATGAAGATGATTTTGATGATCAAGAGATAAAAATTGATGTGTGCAATCAAATGGAGAATCTAAACATCCTTGGCAAGAAACCAAAAAGCTCCTTTAGTGGATAGAGTTAATTACCTGGACAACAGATCATTGAATACTCTATCAGGGGATAATCCATCAGGGAATATATCATCAGGGGATAACTTTTACCTTGTGTTTGTCCCGTGGAGTAATTGTATGGGGGAGGGGGGTGAATAAAATTACAAACTTTTCTTTGAATTAAACTGTCTAATACAGTTTAATACTTAAGAACAATTAAAACAACTTTATTGAAAAGATATAACATATGAAACAGTAAAACAAATTGCAAGATATAAATATTAATCTACAATATGTATATTTATTATAAATCAATTTGAATATTTACAATTCTTTATGGTAGTGATTACCAGCTGTAGACAATCTCTGTTTAAAATAACAGTTGCATTCTAGAAAAATAATTTCTAGCTTCTCTCAAGTTTATGAAAACTTGTTATACTTTATGTAATATAATTACAGCTACTATATAATCTAAGATAATATGTATACTTGTGTTCTCATGTTTCTCAGTGATATCTTGATGTATCTCACATATATTATATCTCAGTTGCTCAGTGTCTCTATTTATAGACAAAGCTCTCTTATTCTCCAAGCTTCTTCAGTGAGTCGACTCCAAAAATATCTCTGATATTCTTTGGTAATTGCAGCTCTGTCACATAACTTTTTCTTTTTGCATGACCTTTCTTGCACACCAACCTGTTATGTAATATATATGGTGTATCAGCACACCAGCTCCCTTATTTTCCTCTTGAAGTTCTCATGATAAGTTATCTCTACGGTCAATAACTTATCTTTATGAGCTTCCTGGTTTTTGATAGGACCAGCTTCCATATTTCCTCCTTCATGTTTCTATAAGTTATCTCTGCAGTTTTCACACTAGCAGCTATATACGCATGCTAGTGTATAAGTATGACTTATCTCCATATTTTACTTTATCAGTGTTCACACTTGCAGTGTATAACTTATCTCCTTGAGGTTTCTTTGGTAGTCAATCTCTCCTTATTGGACCACCATCTATATTTTAATTCCACCGCCTTTAAAATTGAGTTAGTGAATTTGTGAACTCAGTCATGTGTCATCCCAGATGTCATTTTTAGTCTCTGATTATTTTATCCCCTGATGGACAGTCTCTGCTCATCAGTGCATATTTATCCCCTGATGTTTGAGTATTTGACTTCAGCGATAGACATTTTCCTGATGACTTTGGCGATAATCATTTTGAGTTTGGCGATATTGTTGATTTGCCCGATGACTTTGGCGATAGTCATTTTGAGTTTGAAATTGTTGTTGATTTTCCCGACGACTTTGGCGGTAGGCAAATGACTTTGGTGACAGTCAAAATGACTTTGGCGTTGAGTAATGTTGAGTTTGGTATTAGCCAAATAATTTTGGCAACAGTCAAATCTTCTCAAGGCTGTTTTGTAATAGTTCTTGAGAGAAATATTCAGAGAAAAATAATAGCCAGTATGTGAAACAAGAAGCTGTAATCACTTACAAATTTGTAGTTGTTTAATCATCTTATGATTATACAAATTCCTAGAAAAACCCAAATTATAATACAACTATTTTAACTTGAATATTTACGTGTTCACTTTAATTTCAGTAAGGTTTTTTTGAATATTGCAGTTATTCCAGTTTGTGCTTATTAAGTTTTATAGAGCGAAAATGTTGTGGTGTTTGTATAAACCCCCCCTCCCCCCCCCCCCCCCCCCCCCCCTCCAAACAGTTTAGCTTATTTTGTTCTAACAAGATTTTTATAAAACTAAACTATTGCACCATTATGTCAATTGTTAATAGAAATCGTCAATTGGTTATTAGTGCGGCAAGGAAATTTTTTTTAAAAGAACATTTAATTTCCACCTAGGGCTTGCATGGAAATATTATTAAAAAAAAAAGTATTTCTAGTTGAGGTGGCAACAAAAATGATTACACAAACACATTAAACTTGATTAATATTTAAAATAAATTTAGCTTAAGATTGTCAAGTATAATATATATACACACACTTACTAAAAGTTATAAACATACGAACATTAAAATTAAAAAATTCAATGCAAGAAAAATATTAAACATTAAAAATATTTAAAGAAACATATTATAAAAGCTTACAGCTAAGAAACTTTAATTCTTGAAACAGAAAAGTTAAATCTTAAATGAACATAAACAAGAAAGGTATTTCACAAATATATAAAATATAAGTTATCTACACAAAATATATACACATACATAAACTTAATTGAAAAACTGAAAAAGAAAAAGAAAAGGTTCAAAGCATACCAAATCTTAAACAAATCAAACAATGTTTATTGGTTTTGTTTGTTGACCGGAGTAAACCATTGCAAGAGTAGTCTCCATTGTTCCATTTCCAGAGCTGCTCCTATGTGTTATTTTGAAATTACATTCTTTTTGTTCAATTATTTTTTTCGATTACCATGTGCGTTGATCGAAATAGACATTTGTAGATTTCGTAGATGTGCATTGTGTTGAATCCGCCCAAATTTGTAGATAAGGGTGTAAATAGATTTAGTGATGTGATTGCTCCGGTGAAAATGTTTATAGGTAATTTAAAAAGTAGTTGTGCAAAAAAGACAACAGTCGGTGGTGTTCTCCGGTGACAATGTTTGGTTTCTTTAAGAATTGAATTCTAATATATTTGGTGGAAATTTATTAGATATGTGATGGTGGCTAGCAAGGGTGGAGAAATGAGGAAGATGACTATAGTGCAGTGTAGTTAATGGTGCATGGCGCAACCAAGACACAATTATGAAAAAGAGCCGCGACATGCAACGAGTCGCGTGGCAAGCGGCGATTTATATATATATATAAATAAAATATGTAAAATTTTAATCTAATTATATATTCAAAATCTAAGCAAAAATATAATCGGGGAAGTCAGTAACCACACTTAGAATACCAAATAATAAGTGTTTAGTAAACTTATAAATTACAAATAATGTATTTATTAATAATAAAAAGTGTAAGGTATATTGTAAATATAAGTATTAAAAAAATTACTCTTAGGTCAATGAAGATGACGGATATGTGATTAGTTTTCATACATTTTAAATTACAATTAAACTGCTGCAACACTATCTTTGATTTATTGTATTGGATTTGGGACTATCTTCACTGTTGACCTCACCTTTGACTGTCATCGTGGCGACATGGCGCTGGCATGGTCGTCTTTGTTTGAAGCCTTCAAAATTGTGAAGGCGCGGCGATCCTACCAATTTGTACCACGCCATTAGTCATTACACTGCTATAGTGGTGGAAATGGAAAGGGGTGGGAAGTAGCCTAGTGTATGGAAATTTAGTTTTTTTATTGTTATTTGGTTTTACTTTTATGTTAAATTTTTTGTTTGATTAAGATTTTAATGAATATTAGATTTTCTTCTAAAATATATTTATTTTGCAAACATCTAATCAAGAAGTCTGGTTATGTATATGACTAAATTAGTAAATGCTTCTTTTTTCAAACATCTAATCAACTTTGTAAATCAGTATATATGAATAAATGTTTTTTCAATTATTTTGCATGCCACGTTATTACCACGTAAGCATCAATTGACAATTTCTGTAAATATTTAACGGAATGGTGCAATTGTTTAATTTTAAAAAGTTCAGTTGTTTAATTGAAATTTTTTGAAGTTTAATGATCTAATGGATAAAAAGTGTTCAACTTCGGTGACCAAATTGATATCTTTGCTGAAAAAGAAAAGAAAACAAGAACAAATAAAGTTCAAAATACCCTGACACTAACTATGAATATTGTAGGCATGATACTCGAAAATAATGAACAAAAAAGAAAGTGACGCAAGCGAGAATGCCACAAATAAATAAAGCTCTGATACAATTTAGTGGAAGTACAGAAACAATAAGATAAATACTTGAATGCTAGATGACATATCTATAAAGGGGTTAATGCTACACAAAATTGGTATGAAAAAAAAAAGAAAAAGGAAAATTCATTAGCACTTAAATTTATTGTATCTTGTGAGCAGCAACCAAAAAGATCAAATTACTAATATTAAAAAATTAAAAGTTGAACAAACAAGATGATCCAACATCAATTTAATCACTCAAACAGTCAAACGTATAAATATCTAACGCATCATTTGAGGCAATCAACCGCAGCGTGCATCAAAAGAAAATGAAAAAGTATACATCAATTATAGCAGTAAGGAGTTGATGTCTAGTCGGAGTAGAATTTGCAAAGTATGACCCAAAGCCAGAAGATACCTTTACTACTCTTTTATCTCCCGTTTTGTCGGGAGATATTCTACGGAAACATAATGATTAGAGGATATTTTGTAGTAGAGTTTAATTGGTTAGTACAGGATAAATTATTTTTTTTTTAATAGATTGGTCATCAGCACATAACATACTATCAACAGATAAACCTATGCACCAGAGGATAAACACTTATCAATAATTACAGCAGAGGATAAACTATTTATCAGTGGATAATCTGTAGCAGTGGATAAGTTGTTCATCGATGTTAAGATAAAATCTCCATTGATAAACAAAGGATTGTATCGAGGGATAATATCCACTAATGAACCTATAAGGGGATAACAACCACTGATGTACTAAACAGCCCATCAAGGAATAACATCCACTAATGGATAAACCATCATGGGATGATTTGTTGAGTGAATTCAAACCATCATGGAATGAAATATTATCATCAAAGCGAGAACCAAAGTTCCACAAAGAACCAAACTTGAAGTTAAAAGTCACCAAAGTCATTTACCTATCATCAGATTTCTCGTCATCAGGGGATAAGTTCTCTACGTCAGAGGATAGATTTCTCGGCATCAAGGAATAAGTTCTCGGCGTTAGGGATATGTTGTCGGCGTAAGTTCTCGGCGTCAGGAGATAGGTTTCTTGTCATCAGGGGATGGATTTCTTGGCACCAGACACTGTCAATCAAGGGATAAAATGATCAGAGACTAAAGATGACATATGAGATAACACATGGCTGAGTTCACAAATCCACTAACTCAAGTTTAAAGATAGTGGAATTAAAATATAGATGGTGGTCCAATAAGGAGATATTGGCTACCAAAGAACTTTCAAACAGATAAGTTATACACTGCATGTGTGAACACTGATATGGAGATAAATTATATTTATACACAAGCATGCGTATAAAACTGCAAGTGTGAAAACTATAATTATAGCTTATAGAAACTTGAAGAATAAAATATTGAAGCTGGACCAATAAAGTCCAGAGAAGCGCACTGAGATAAGTTATATACTGTAGAAAAGTCACATAACAGGCTAACATGCAAGGGAGGTTGTACAAAAAAGAAAGTTGTGTGATAGAGTTGCAAGTACCAATAAACAACAGAGATATTTTTGGTAACAACTCAGAATAGAAGCTTGAAAAACATGGAAGCTATGTCTATAAATAGAAATAGTGCAACTGAGATAATACACCACAGATACAACCAGAAGATCACTAAGATACACGAAAATACTAGTATACATATTATCTCAAATTATATGGCAGTTGTAATAAACTTACAGAGAGAGTGTAACAAGTTTTCATAAACTTGAGAGAAGGTAGAATTCATATTCTAGAGTGCAGTTGTTATTATCAACAGAGATTATTTGAAGTTGGTCATTCACACCATTAAGCTTATGTAATCTATCATTGATTAATAAAAGTTCACTTGTGATATATTGTATTCATTCAATTCTGGAACTTTTAATTCAATATATTCACTCAATCCACAATGTTTGAAAGAATTTTTTGGTTTGTATTTAACCCCTGCCCCCCCCCCCCCCCCCCCCCCCCCCCCGCCAAAAAAAGAAAAAACCATCTTGTGGATCAAACAATAACTTTTCAATTGTTGTTATGGAAATATTTAATCTAATTTAAATGAACCAAGCTTTTGAGTTTGTTAATTAGAATTGGGTTTTTCTGGAATTTAAGGCTATCACTAAATTAAATCTCAAGAGCTTGTTTGGGGTTGTTTAATTGATAAGAAAAGTAATCAAAGAGCTTATTTTGATTATCGAAAAAGTAAGGAAAAATTGGTTGTTAAAGCTTGTTAACAACTATAACCAATTTACTCGTGAATGTGAAGTATCTTTTGTGTCAATGATCGATTTGTGAAAAGTCAGAACTAAGATTACCTTCGGCTAGATTATTTTACATTTTTTATTACTCTTCATTATTTGCTTTCATTGTCCTATTAGGATTAATAAACAAAATTCCCCTATTTATTTATATTGATTGTTTAGAAGTAAATCTTGATCAATCTCTGTGGGTTCGACCTTGCTTATCACTATTTACAAATAGTTTTGAGTAGGAAATATTTTGGTGGTTTCAATACCCATCAAATTTTGGCATCGTTGTCGGGGATTGATGTCTAAAGATTTATTTCTTTTATTATTTTGATTATTTATTTTGTGTATGCCTAGATCTTCTCGTACAGTTCAACTTACATAGGATCTTGAGATTGAAAAGACAACTAGTAGATTGAAAAAAGAAACTAAGTTACCCTTGAAGGAATAATCAACTTCATCTCCCGGGCTAAAGTCAGCCTTTGACTTAGTAGATTCTTCTACTGACTTGGAACAAGATACCATGCTGCAGAATTACCAATTTGTGATTATACTACTTCGGATACAAATCAACAACCACTATGCATTGTGTATCCAGATCTTGAGGTAGCCTTTGAATTAAAATATGGTCTTATTCACTTACTTCCTATTTTTCATGGTATGACAGGTGATGATCCTCATAAACATCTCAAAGAGTTCCACGTGGTGTGTTCCACAATGAAACCCCAAGGTGTTACTGAAAAGCAGATTAAATTGCGAGCCTTTCCATTCACTCTGGCTGATAAAGTTAAGGATTGGTTATATTACTTGTCTTGTGGGTCTATAACTACTTGGAATGATATGAAAAGGCAGTTTCTTGAAAGTTACTTCCCTGCTTCATGAGTTACCAACATTAGAAAAGATATAAGTGGCATAAGGCAGTTCAAAAGTGAATCTTTGTATGATTATTGGGAGAGATTCAAAAGACTTGTTGCTAGTTGTCCTCAACACCAGATTCCTGATTAGCTCCTCATCCAATACTTTTATGAGGGGTTAGAACTCACAGACAAAGACATGTTAGATGCAGCAAGTGGAGGTGAATTAAAGAAACAGGCTCCTACAACAGCAAAACTCATAATTTATGAGATGACTAATAACTCGCAACAGTTCGGCACTAGAGTGGATGCGCAACAGAATGTCAGGGGGGTAAATATTTCTCATTATGATCAACGTTTGGATAATCTCACTTCCCTTGTGGAAAAATTTATCATGGGAAACACACAAGTAAAAACTTGTGGCATCTGCACTAATGTGGGATGTCCAACTGATATGTGTCCCTCACTATATGAAGAGTCATCTAAACAGGCTAATGTAGTAGGTGGATTTCTTGGACCTCCACAAAGAAATTGTAATAACAATTACAATCAGGGATGGAAAGAGTTCAAAAATTATAATTATGTACAAAGGCCTTCAGGTTTTCAGGCACAGTATCAGCCTAAGCAACTAGCATTGCCAATTCCGCCACAATAAATATCTTCTGATGCGGGTATGTCTCTAGAAGATATGGCTAAGTCACTTGCTGGTAGTACACAACAAATTCAGTAAGATACAAAAGCTAGCATCCAGGATACCAAGTCAAGTGTTAAGAATTTGGAGAATCAAGTCAGTCAGTTAGCAACATCAATAAGCCGATTGGAATCTCAAGTCTCATGTAAATTGTCATCACAGACAGTGGCAAATCCAAAACAGAATGCTAGTGCACTTACTTTGAGAAGTAGGAAAGAGCTAGAGCTACCAAAATCTAACCGTGAGGTAGAGTCAGAAAAAAAATAGCAAAATCTTCAGTTACTCAAGAAAAAAAGCCAAAAGATGAACAACCTAGGCCGATTGTGATACCTCCTCCATTTCCCAGCAGCTTTACAAAGTCCAAGAAAGAGGAAAAAGACAAATAGAACTTTGAAACATTCCGCAAAGTTCAGGTAAATATTCCATTTCTTGATATCATTAAGTAAGTACCTCGGTATGCAAAATTCCTTAAGGAATTATGTACTTCCAAGAAAAAACTTAATGGTGATGAGAGGGTTCCTATGGATGAAAATGTATCAATTGTGATTCAAAGAAAATTACATCCTAAATGCATGGATCCAAGTATGTTCACTATCCCTTGTAAGATTGGTAATACAAGGATTGAAAAAGCAATGTTAGATTTAGGTGTCTCGATTAATGTCATGCCTCTTTCTATTTATAAACTTTAAACATGGGTAAATTAAAAGAAACAAGGGTGATACTTCAGCTTGCTGATCGATCTAATGCATACCAAGAGGGTGTTCTTGAGATATATTAGTTCAAGTTAATAATTTGATTTTTCTAGCAGATTTATATGTTGTTGATATAGGAAAAGATGATTTTCTTTCTTCTGCCCCTATTTTATTAGGAAGAGCATTTTTGAAAACATCTAGGACTACCATAATTTTTCATGACAAAACACTTACTATGGAGTTTGATGGTGAGATTAATAAATTTAATATTAATGATGCCATTAAATATCCTATTGATGATCATTCTGTGTTTGGTATAGATGTTAATGACTCTTTGCAATAGGAAATTTTTGAGCTTAATGATGAGCATGTGCTGAAAGTTGCTCTCACAAGTGATTTGAAAGAAAAAGATAAGGAATTTGAGTTGAAATCTAAACTACAAGAAGCAATTTTTGAACTCAACTCCCTTAAATTTGTTGAACAAAATTTGTCTTATTTAAAATTACCTACACCCAATACTAAAATGCATACTTCAATTGTGTAGGCATCGAAATTGGAACTCAAGAAGTTGTTGCATCATCTCAAGTATATGTTTTTAGGTGGAGGAGGAACACTATTCAAGATCATCTCCAACAAACTAAAGCCTCTACATGATGAGAAGTTGTTTCGAATTTTGATGGATAATATTAATGCAATGAGATTGACTTTCATACCTCCCTACTGTTTGGTTTCGCAATAACACTTCTTCACACGCTCACTTTTCATGGAAGTCGATCTTTACTTATTCTTATCAAGTTGCTTTCTTGAATGTGAGTTTTAATTGATACATTGAGGACAATGTATTGTTTAAGTGTGGGGGAGGATTTTGGTCATTTACTTATTTGTTTCATACTTTACATTTGTTATTTAGTTTGTGTTTCTTTTATTAGTTCACAAAAAAAAAGATTAAAAAAATAATGTGAGTCATGGACTATTATTTTAAGTTTGTTTAGAGAATTATGATAATAATTGTTAGGTCCCAAAGGGTAAAAATAATAGAAGGGGGGG
>CM025788.1:33620354-33685199 GCA_014636745.2 Centella asiatica
ATATATATATATATATATATATATATATATATATATATATATATATACTCTATCCGTCAAAAAAGATGGTTGAAGTACAATTTGAAACAAATTAAATAAATCTTTTTTTAAAAGTAAAAATTTTATTATATCTTTAAGATGAGTTTATATAATATTTTTAAATATTAAAATTATATTTATTATTATTTTAAAAAAAAAATAAGTATATTTTAAAAAGTAAATTGGTTATTATATAAATTTTTAATGTACTTAAGCCATTTTTTTAAATAAAATTTTATTATATTTAAGTAATTATTGATAGGAGGAAGGTAAGTATATTGTATCCCATGTAGCTCCTTTTGTATGTACATAGGCGCACACTTACATATACATACATATATTATATATTAATAATCTCGGGAACATGTCTTATGTAGAATATTTAAATATAGTTAGTAAATTGGCAGGTTGGGCCGGAATTGAGCACATGAAAAAATCGTCTCTTGAGATTGAGTTTTTTAGTTTACTAACACCAATGCAAACCACGAGATCGATTTTAATTGTTTAGTTTTGCGAGTCATTGGGGATATGATATGCAGCATTTTATAATATCTACTCACTTCGTCCTATTACATGAGTCATTTTAAAGTTTTCCTTTTCTCATTAAAGTTAGTCATCCATATTTTCTTAACAAAGGACTAGCCACGTAATTTGTGCACACAACACAAATATATTTTATTATTTTAATATTTTGATTTTAATTTTTGTGTATTTTTAAAGAAAATTTTCATATATTTTTTGGGACTTTTTTCTTATTACTTTGTGATTTTTGACTTACCTACATTTATTTCGACTCTTATTCCTTTATAATATAGATATAGATTTATTTTACAAATATACCCTTAATAATGTTTAACAAAGAGAGTAACAAATCAATTTTGTCCATTAAAAATATATTTAGTTAATTTTGATATTTTATAATATATGTTAGGGTCTCGTTATTATTATTTTTTAATTTAAGAAAGTTTAGGTCAGGAGGCTTACGGTGGTAGTTACAGATTATCTAACTAAGACTCGAACTCTCAATTTAATGAGAACATTTATTGAGTTTTATCGGCAGAACCAACATTAGTTAGCAGTATCTAATGAATTATCATTACAAGAGTTATGACTAGAACATCCACTCAAATCTATTCGAGTTTTTTTTATTAATCAAGTCAAATCGAATTAAATAAAGTTTAACAAAAAAGATATAAATATTTAAGATCGTCTCATTTAATTAGTTCAACGAGCGTAATACAAACCAAATATTATAAATTAATGTGTCAAGTTTATACGAGATTTTAAAAATGCGATAAATCGAACTATGCTAAACAATGTAATAGAATAAAATTCTTATTTAACATCGACTCGCTTATACAAACGAACCCAACTGATCGAATATATCCTAACGGATTAAATATATAGATAACGCCGCCCTTTTGGACCTCCAACATGTGACTTTCATAAATGTGGTCCATGTCCTATTATCAAGTTGCAGACGCCTCGGACTTCTTGTAATTTAGTTCCCCACGCAAGGTTTGTTTTTATCATTTTGCTCGGATGATATTTCCCAAAATTGAATTTTGATACGTGTGATTTGTTTAAAAGAGTTGAGTAGTTATACGTTTAACACCACTTGCTCAATGAATTTAGTGATACTCTGACTCGTATTTGTTTTGTTAAGCGTTTAAATTTAAATAAATTTATTATATTTGTATTTATTAAATTAGTTAAAAATTTATATTTGAATTTGAATAAAAAAATTATTGTTTATTTAATATTTTTATTTAAATATCTAAATTGATTTATTTTATTATTTTACGAAATAAATAAAAGATTTAACTCTTTCAGCTTTATTTTAGTATTTTACTAGATTCAAATAAAATTGAACATGCTAAGATTTAAGTGGTAAGATAACAAAACTGTCTAAATAATGCAATATCTAAACACACTCAAAAATCATAAGTTCATTAAGAGGTATTAAGAGTTAAACAAAAGCAGTCTTAATCTACAAAATTACCATTCCAACGTTATAAATTTTACTTTATTAATATTAGTTTTAATAATTTATTTAGAGATTTGTTATGGTATGTAATAAAGTTCTATTAAAGCTGAAGAAATTAATTGTGTTTCGATTAGACAGTAAGTACATGCTCTATTATTCTTTTTCAGTTACATTGCATATATTTAATAATAGTGCTGTTTCTTTTTCTAAAATTGATGATGCTCCAGTTTTATTATACAGAGTAGTTGAAAATTACAAGTTGCTCATTATTCTCGATTTCTCGTACTCCGCTGTCAATTTAAAACCGAATAAAATAAAATACAAATAAAATTACTCTATCCTAATCCCAAAAAATTATATGTCGTAAAAACAAATCTTTATGTCTAGCTACTTGGCAAAATTATGTAATTTCATCGCATAACAGTTTGAAACTAAGCAGTTTTATGATAAAAATGCATTGTTATTTAAAGAAACTACATCAATTTTCTCTAGTAATAAACAATTATTTAAGTATTTGAATATATCAAAATCCTGCAAAATATATGAATTGAGATATTTCTATTCTATTTGATTGCCACGTAAATTATTGTCGGAATTTAATTAAAATTTAAGTAGAAAAAGGAGATAATTGTGTCCTGAAATTCCTATTACACTCCAAAACACTGTTAAATATTTAAGAAATGGAGATGGCATCATTGTTTAGGTTCAAGGACATATGTATTGATACAGTCACACATCATAAGTACTAATAGTAGAATCTTACAACTTGTTCATAATTTGTCCATTTGTCTACAGTACTAGAAGTAGACAATTATTGTTGACTAAAAGTTGAAGTAGAAAAAAAAGAGACACCACAACTCAAACCTACCAAGAGTTAAATATAGACGATAGAAATATTAAATAAACTACAAAAACAACTTATAGTTTTTTAGTTCATTTATTTAAGTTATAATAATTTAGGAGGCGGCAAAAATTTATGAGGCCACAAACAAGTACAGAAATAGAAAAAAAAAAAACCTCTCAGAAGATGGTCACAGTAGTACAAACTACAAACACACTCTTAACAGATGAAAAAAACACATTAAGAAACAGATCTTACATATCCGAAAATAGGGAGAAAACTGGAATGCTCTGCTCGAATCTAAAGAAATTACCAGGATCAACCATAGTCTTGACAATTACCAACCTCTTGAAATTTTTGTTGAAGTATTGCCTTCCCCATATGCTTGCTTTTGCGTAACTTGTACTGCCTATTGGATTGTTTGAACCTAACCAAAGATTCACATAATTGACATAAGCACTTCTGGGGTTGCTGTTAACATAAGGAGTTAGATAATCTCCCAAGCTCTTGATCCACGCCATACGCGCAGCTTCGTCTTCGTCTGTCAACACGAACATGTGGAACATGTACACAATTCCTTTCCTGTAAGGGAATGGAAGGGCGGAATCGGAGTATTCATCCAATTTTCCGCCGTATGGGGTGAACTGTAACGTTGCTGTTCCTACAGGAATTTCGAACAGTTTTGCCCATATGCCTTCAAGGCCTTGGACTGAGATCGGTGCTCTCGTAAAATCAGTTCTTCCTTTGAAAGCAGGTCTGGGAAGAATTGTCTTATTGAGCAAAATCTCCGGTGGAGCATCCACCGGAAAGTTTGAGAAAAATTGCATTGCCTGGAGCCAGCTGACCTCCAGGCAATCTTCTCTCACTACTTTCAATTCTGGTAGTTGTTCTTCTATGATTGCGAGCATGTCGTCGGCTCTTCCGATGTACAATGACTCGAACAACATCATTACTGTCATGTTATCTGCTCTCGGACTTGCAGGACTTGAAATTGTAGTTCCTGTACACCTAATGTCCAACTCTTGTGGAAACTTTGGAGCAACTGATTGCCACTTGTAGAAAGTGCTGGTCAATCCTTCCTCCAAAGTTCTATTAATTCTAAACACCGTAACAATTTCCGGAAAAGGAACTAAATTAACACGCCACGAGAGAACAACTCCGAAACTTCCACCACCACCACCTCGGATCGCCCAAAACCAATCCTCCCCCATAGTTTTCCTGTTCAGAATTCTGCCATTAGCATCAATCAAACGAGCATCAATAACGTGGTCGGCAGCTAAACCATATTTTCTTCTCATCATTCCATAACCTCCGCCGCTCAGAATTCCGCCCACGCCTACGTTTGACCACAGGCCTGACGGAAAACCATAGGCGGAAGTTGCAGTGCCAATTCCATAATAGAGACCGCCATTGGTGACGCCGCTATCAACCCAAGCAGTCGCTGTCGTGTTATCGAGTTTCACGGAATCATAATTCCGCAAATCAAGGACAACAAATGGCAATTGCGAAACGTACGAGAATCCCTCGAAACTGTGGCCTCCACTTCGGATTCTCATTTCGATGCCATATTTTTTACAACAATAAATCACGGTTTGGACTTGGGAAT
The DNA here is from genome assembly GCA_014636745.2 of Centella asiatica. Lineage (NCBI taxonomy): Eukaryota > Viridiplantae > Streptophyta > Magnoliopsida > Apiales > Apiaceae > Centella > Centella asiatica. The sequence continues at coordinate 33,624,828 of CM025788.1, forward strand.
CTTGATCTGGTGTGATGATGGCCAGAGGTTTCGGGACCTCGGGCTTCGCGAAACGAAGATTGTTAATGGAATATAACAAGGCATCGGTGAAATTTGGGTTGTTTGGGGTGTAGATAAGTTTGGAGATTATGACTGGATCAGTTCTGCTATTAACACACTGGAGAAATTTTTCACTATTTCCAGCTGGATAAGCTGTTGCTGGTGCATATGAAAAATTCAACACGAGAAGAAAAAAAGCAAAAGCAGAAACTGGTAACTTCATTCTAGTAGGAAGCACTAATTTCAAGTGACTTTTGGATATGAAGGGTTGTGTTTCTGTGGGTTACTCTTTATAGAACATTTAAGCCAATATTACAAAGTGACTTTTTTCATTAAGATAATCAAAAGGAAGATAAAGACTTTTTTGTATATTTATAAATAACAGTTTTCTTGGAAACAATAATGTGGAGGATAGAAATAAGAACACGTGGGCTGCGACTAAATTTTGTGTGGACGCGGATGGAGATGCTTTTTCTAAAGGTGAGATGCCAAAAAATAATAATATCCTCCCCTCTGAAATTAGATATAGGTTTTAATTTTTTGTAATCAATGACAGACATAATTTTATGCAGATTTAATTAATTTTAGTTAAGATAATTATTATAATCTTATAATTTGTGACAAAAGCGTTCGATTAAAATATAATCTATATTTAGAACTTTCATATATTATATTAATTTTAAGATTTAACATGTCGTTTAATTTCACAAAGTCAAAACATATTTTTAATTTTAGAATAGAGAGTAACACTTTTTTCCTAAATAGAAAAAAAATAACTTTTGGTTGTTAGAATGCAGTAAATATAGACAATTTACGAAAAATAAACAAAAAAGTAACTGTAGACAAGGTGGTTGTGTGGTCCTTTTCCAGCTGTTGACAATGATACAGAATTTACTATCGAGTATTGCATATATAATTGTATACAATAATGCATGTTGCACGTTTTAAATGATTGGATGAAAGAACAAAAAAAATGAATTTGTTTAAGAGTAACTGTATGAAGTTTAAGAAAATTAAGAGAAAACTATATAGTAGATGAACGTGAAATCAATCATTTTTTTGGTGATGGATTTTAATGATTTTTGTTTTGTGGAAAAAATATAAAACGCCACTTTATTTTATTTCTCTTTTAAAATTTTCTAAACTTTTTTATAATTGAATTTTTATAATATATCGAAAATTTATTATTATTAAAATATATAATTTTCAATAAAAATGTAATATTAATATTTCATTAAAAAATTAAATGTAACTCTTGTTGGATATAGTGAGAGTGTATTTTTAGTGTTCCTACTCCTCAAATGAGAAGCTAGGGCTTGTAGTTCGGTTGGACATTTGTGTATCTTTTGCGTCGAACTCTTTAGAAATTGTTACGGAGGTAATTAGCTAAATACTTGCAGACTTATATATTCGTTATTGTCGTCCCTAAAATATTTTGCAAAAAATGCTAGACAGACTCGGATAGTAAGGGATCGCCTAACGCCTAAACGAGAGTTTAATCGGAATTAATCAAAATTAATTGAAAATAAACATAACAAAACATAGACAATAGAGGACCGCATAGTGTTTAATTGGAAGGAGTAATCGATTTTGGCATGAATTTTTACAACAATGCCTAAAAAGTATATATTACCAGTTTCTTTAAATGCTTATGGTGGTATTTAAATATTATTCACCGAGAATAGATTATTTGGTGTGTGAAAAATACCCAAATATATAAATTAAAGAAAAGAAAATAATAATATATTTGATATAACTTACTTTTGAGTATGTAGTGTAGAATTAAAAAAGCATTGAAGTCTACAAGTTAAAATAAGAAAGTAAAGAAGAAAAAGAAAATATACACTGGACATTTTAAGGAAAAAACTTATACCGTCAAATATTTTTTTGACAATAATATTTGGACGTTTTTAACATATTGTTTTAGAAGGGATAGAGTAGATGAGCTGGACATTCGATAGTGTAAAAAGCATATTCTAAGGCTGGGGAACATAATGCAATAGAGCTCATAGAGCTAGCAACTGGGATCTAAGTTATAAATTATGCACACTCCTCATGTGTTTGAAGAATATTCAAACAAAAAAATTTGTATATTTATCTACATTTTGTGTTAATATAATTTTTGAGTATGTAATCTAAAATTAAAAGAACACCGATTAAACTCAAAAGAAAAAAATATAAAAATAAAATATACTTGCCTTTATAAGAAAAAATGTATATTTTTAAATATCTTTTTGAGAATATATTTTTAAAGTAGAGAAATTATTATTTTCAAATCGCCTTATTCATGTTTATCGAAGTATTATTTGTTGAAAGTAATAAATTTTTCATGTATACAGTTGATCGATCAAATTTGAAGAAAGAGTTTTCTTTTTTTTTCTTTTTTCTTTTTTACGTGTCTGCAGGTGGTATCGTATCTTGTTACTGTAATCGACCTCCCCTCCCTTGTCTGCTTCCCTTTTTTGTTTGCTGCTCCCTTTTTTTTTGTTTTTTTTGGTTTTTTTTTCTTTCACTTTTGGTGTTTTTTTTTTTGCTGGTTTTTACGTACTTGGCCTTCCGTTTCAGAAAAAAATTATCTTTGGATTTTGATAAATATGAATATTGTAACTTCAAATGAAAAAAACATCTTCAAATGGTATATACTCTATTAAATTCAAAATAATAATCGTTTTTGTTCAAATTACACATATCAATAAGATTCATAACTACTATATTAAAATAACAAATATCAATTTATTCTTTCACAGAAAATACAAACGGATGAGAGAGAAATAATAAAATTAATTTTATTGGTAGAAGTTTGTTGGGATGATGAGAGAGATTAAGGTCAAATTTGAAAAAATTTTAATCCACCATCTTAAAATATGAAAATGACTAATAATATGAAATTTTAATCTTGTTCTAAAAAATCTAATACTATGATCTGGAGGGATTTTTTTCATAAAATTTGTTTTAGAATGTTTGATTAATGATATATTGAGAAGAATTTATGACATTTTTTTTAAAATATAACATTATAATCAAAAAATCATGTTAATGTAACTCTTTATTGAAAATAAATCTTATTTTAAAATATAACTCTTTCTTTCAACCGATAAAGTATTAATTAATAAAATGATAAATATATATAATGGGGAACCGAGAAACACACGACTGTGTCGATAAATTTATTTTGTCGAAAAATTAATTTTAATACATATAAACACATTAAACATGTATTAAAATAGCAAATGTACAAATATAAACGACAAAGATGCTAAGAAAGAATATAAAATTAGCAAAAAATAAATTAAAAAGAAATTAATATTGATATGCCTAATACATGATAGTAATTCCAATATGATATTTGCATGTAATTGTAATTACATTCGAATTTAATTTGAATTGAATTTTTTTAATAAAAAGTGATGATTATTATATTAATTGATATCAAATTAGTTGAATTGCAGTGACTCAACCAAGTTAAATACTAGTTAGATTATGCTATAAGTAATTATTATTTGATTTAAATTTTTTCAATTAATCTTAATTGTATAATTAAATATAATTTTTATTATAATGACATTTATTTTGGTAAGAGATTGTGTTATCTAAATTGAACATGGATTAAACTTTTTAATATAATATTATTATATTAATTAATACTATGATGGTTAAATTGTATATGCAGTTGATTTCGAGATTTAGATGTTATTTTTGTAATTTATGTACTTATTAAGAAATGATATTATTACTATCATTTTGCAATAAATGATGATATAAAATTATTTATTTGCCATTTTCTATTATAAATGTTCTATAGGTTGAAAATTAAATTAATGGATTAAATGTAAGGATAAAATATAAAATTATTCTTCTAGATTTTCATTCAATACTGTGTGCGACAATTATGATAATTATATTTGAACAAGTAAAAATGTTAAATATGACATATAAAATTGGTGCGGAGGATGTACATATTGGTTTCTTTCTAATTTAATTGTCTATGTTGCCGATAAAGTTAGACATTTTTTCAATTACATTTTTTTTTAGTTTTTTATAGAAATATAAAGCTAGTTGATAACATTATAGTTACAAGAAAATTTGTACTCTTTACTGCAAGATCCCATCTTTAGTTATTGGTTAAATTATGAAATACAAATATATCCAAGCAATTTAAAGTTAAAAGTCATTAATTTGATTCAAAAATTAAATAAAAACATAGTAAAACGACGTTATAAATAATGTTGTCGACAAATAACTGCTCCCATTAGGTAGATAATGTTAATTTATGGAGTAGATAGAATGGAAAGCAATTATCCACTAAACCATATGCCACGTTTACATGGAAATCTAAAAGATACCCTTGATTTATGTGAATAATTTAAATTATATGGTACGGAGTAGTATATTAAATCACATTTATTTCACGCGTGAAAAGTACGGGGATTTGATATTATTTAACAGCATTATTTAGCATTTGTATCGCTTTCTTTAAATTTAATCTCATTTTTTATATTTAAAAATTTTTAATAAAAAAAAATTGAATTATATTAGTATCTTTATTTTAAAGTTAACTTCGTGACTACGAACAATGTATCATTAAATCTATAGAATCACTATTTACATTCATCAAAATTATATTATTATATTACCATATTTTATACTATTCTATAATTCTATTTTAATATATATATATATACATATTAATTTAGTATAAAAAATAAAATTTTATTTATATTTAAATTCATTAATACAATATTATAATAATTAACTAATACATTAGCATAACATATTAACATATGTATTATAATAATTTTTATAATATTATATGAATGTTATATTATATTAAAATTATTATACAGTATTTCATATATAACATATTAATATATTATAATATATAAAATTAATACATAATTTATAAATATGATATTAATATTAATAATATATCAATATTATATGTTATAATATATTAAAAATGTCATTTATAATATTTAATATATTATTATCTGTATTGATATTTTAATATTATATATGTAATTATTTTACATATATAAATATGATATATATTATACATATAATATATTATTATATAATATATTTTAATGTATAATAAGACATTATCTATTAATTAAAGAATTAACAAATGTAAATAATAAAAATTTAAAATATTATTATTTTATTATGGTATACTATAAATTAGAGAATCTGATGTATATGAAATAAATCTTTATATATATATAAAAAATTGTGATTGATTCTGTAAAATAAAGAATCTATTTAGAAAAACTGGTGTGGATGGCCTAACAAAAATGTTAAAATAATCAGTATGGATAATTTTAATATACTTTTCGTGATAAATTTATTTCCAATATTCCATCTATTTCAAAAAAAAGCTATGTTTTAATTTTTGACGAATATTAATAATATATATTTCATTGACAACTACATGTCAAATAATAAATTTTTCCTGACATTTGTTATAAATGTTTAATAAAACAAAAAAAATTGTAATGATAAATTTACAAAATACTAGTCTTCATGCTCGTGCATAGCACGAGTCATTTTGTTTCTTAAAATTTTCTTTTGGATAATTTTAAAAAAGTTCATATATTTATTTTTTATATACATATTTTATATGCATAAGTTATATATATATATATATATATATATATATATATATATATATATATATATATATTAATGTATGTAAGATAAATCATATTGTTTTAATATATTTTTTAGTTGTAAATACTTTAGTATATGTAAATATGTTTATCTATATCTTATACATATAAAACTTCTTTATTGTTTTAGTTCTTTGTTTTTTTGTTTGTGTGTATATTTTAAAATATTTTTAAAATTGAACACATTTTGGTTATCTTGATACTTTTTGTACTCAATATATACATCGATGTAAAAATTATTTAAACTCAAATCAAATAGTATATGGATTTATAAAATTGAGTTTAACAAATATATGAAAACAATTAAATTGGTTGAATTAAGAAATTGACTTAATAGAGTTAACTATGTTCCTAAAACGACATTTATCAATTAATATATAATAAAGTAAATAGATATCATCATAATAATAAAAAAAAAGTTATACAAACATAATTATTGTATGATGATGCTCTTTTTTTCTTTTCTTTTCTTTTGAATGTTGGGAATATCATTTAGTATGTTGTCACTAACTTGACCTTAATACCCAAAATTTGCGATAATTGAGTCGAGTATCGCTTGTTCGAACTCGATATGTTGAGAAAATTATTGAGTGTGAATCGAGTAGAGTAATTATCAAATATGAAAGTTTATGATCAAACTCAACTCGAAAACTTATCGAGTTGTTATTGAATAGCTCGAATAAGTTAAACATTTTTGAATTTTCAAATATTTCTCGACAATTTTTCAAGTATCAAGTAATTGTCAATTAAAAAATGTTCAAGTCGAATATTTTGTAAGTTTATATGAACAAAATTTTTATAATAACATAAAATTATTTCGAGTATCTAACGAGTCAAGTCGACTAACACATTAAACAAGTAATCGACTCTAGTCGAGTCGAGTATACTAACTACTCAACTCAACTCAGTAAAATAATAAGCAAAATAAATGGATCAAACTCGACTCGTTTAGTAATTCGAGTCGAGTCGAATCGAGTCAATCAAAATCGAGTATCAAGTAACTCGACTCCAATTATAGCCCCACCCAAAATAAATTATGCTCCTTCCATTTACAAGAAAATGTCTGAATTTATTTTTTGCATCTAGTTTTAGTCTTTTTAGGTGTAGTTTGATATGCCTTAAGTATGTTAATATACTAATTCACAACAATTATTTACATTTAAGAGGACTTTTAAATTGTATCTCTCTATACTAATTTATCTATTTATTCTTAATCATGAATTAGACGGATCAGTTTGCGGTCTATTTATATTTGTCTATCTATCTATTAATTAATCAAAGTGTTTTACGAATTGGATATTCATTTTTAATATATCCATTTATAGACTAAATTACAATCAAATTAATCATAACGTAATAAAATTAATTATTAATCAAATTTATATGATCTAAATAATCATGATGAAATTAATAATCACAAATAATAATGTGGTTTTCAGTAACTAATCAATGCTAACAAAATAAATCATAATACAAATTATTAATTAAATTAATCTATTCAAATAAAATAATTATAATCAAATAAATTATAATAAATTATTCGTGTTGTGCACATATTTTAAAATTATAATTATTTAATTCAATAAAAATTATCGAATAAAACTATAATCGATAAAAATTAATATTTTTAAAAAAATTAATATTTAATATGTACAAAATATCACATTAAAATACGTTAAAAATAACTAAAATTCTCTTCCGAGCACATACATAATGCTTATATGGATATATTGGGCAGCTAATAGTGCACATGGAAGGAAAATGGAATTACAAGGTATCTACTATTCCTCGTGGCCATAGCTGCATTATTATATAGAAATCTTACAGAATACCCAAATCCAACGAGCTTGTGAACAATTTAAATTATATTACGAAAATGTTGTTGCAATAATAAGTTAATAACATTTTTCAACACAAATAATAATATAATGTGCAGCAATAATTAAATTTGTTCAATGGAGCATACAAGCATAGTACAAAAAACTCGCAAAATGTAAGTGTCGGGTTATATAAATGATCACATAAATTAACTTAATAGGAGGAGAGGAAAAGAAAAGATTAATCTCATAAAAGTGTAAATATTTTTTTACCTTTTTCTTTATAATAAATCAGTTGTATAAGTTATATGTTATAAGATTTGTTTATTGTAAATTCTTTAAAATTAAATGTTATGTTTCTGGCAGTATGTTCTAACTCTATTTACATTTAATTCAAATTGAATAATTTATCGATATTTGACTAAAATTATATATTTAAGCAATATGATATCAATATATTATAAGGTACTGTTTCAATTTATATTGCACTATATATTGTTTAAAAAGAAAAATTCAAATAACTACTTAAAGGTTTGAAAATTTTGTGATTACTATCGTTGGCTAGATACCACTAAGTAGCAATGGAGTTATAAAATAATTAACAACGACCAAATAAATGATAAGTATATTAATTTTTCAAAACTTCAAATGATTATTTAAGACTTTAATAATCAAGGCGTTGTAGAACACAAATCGACCTAAACCTAATATGGTATAATGTAATTTACCTTTATACTTATTGAATTGGTTTTAAGACTTCATATTTGAAATAGACAGGTATCAAAGGAAAGAGCAGATTAACGACTATATGCAAATAGATGGTCACAACTTCTTGGAAAATAGCAAATCAAAAATTCAAATCTTTTAAATTATATAAAAATAGTAATTAATAATAGTAATGAACATGTGATTTTGTAGATAATGACTTATTACATAACCAATTACTTAATATGTGGCTAACATTATTTGGCGCTAACATGTTCCCTTATTTAAAAAAAAAAAAAAAATCAGATGATAATTATTAGAAAAGTCACGTGATTTTATTTATCTATTACTATATACTAACACACGTATGATTTTAAGGACAAAGTCAACTCATTGATATAGTTTGTTGACTTGGTTTTCTAATTTTTTTTACTATTGTTAAAAATTATTTAATAAATTCAAATACTATTTGGTTTTGATTTTAAACGATTACTACTTCGACTTAAAATTGAAATACGTAAAACATCAATAGAATATGTTTGGATAAAAATATGCCAAAATCATAGCTAAATATATTTATATATACTAAAACTATTACAATTTAAAAAGATATTGAATCAATATATTTGATCTTTACATAAATTTTAAGAAAAATGATTTATACATGTAAATACTATATAAAAAAATATAAATATTTTAATATTTTGATATTACCCAAAAGAAATAAATAAAAATAAAACATTGCTATGTACGAGTACAGAGACTAGTTAACATGTTAATTCAACTAATATTAGTTATAAATTAATTTGATATACATAAACTAATTTGTTATTTTATGTCCATCAAATAATAATTGGAGTGATGATCTAGTTTGTTCATAGTATTAATACGCGTTTGGTGGTGTTAAGTAGTTTCTGTGTGCAGTAAGGAAAAAAGAAAGGTTAAATAATCATTGCTGACAACTTGACAAAATTATTTGCACAAAATATCTAACAAAATAATAATATGAATAATAGAGTAGAAGAATAGATAAATATTATATTTACAGGTATCTACCTACTCTGGGGTTCTCATGACGATAGAGAAATCTTAAAATATACTGTACTGAATTTTTTGTGAGCACTCCAGTAATCATAAGACTTGTGTTGCAACCCAAAGGGAAAGCTATTATATCATATAGCGGACCTTCCATGATATTGAAAATTTCAAATTTTAAACATGTAGTAGGTGAATTGGCTTATTGTACATTTCACACATTAATACAGAGTAATAAACTTTAGCCACACCCATGAATGTTATGTTAGGTGCGAGGGAAAAGAGTTTTGTATTTTGGATTCGAGTGTTGTGAATAGAGATAACGGTATTATAGAATTCTTTTTTTTTTTTTGTACACATGTCGACTGAAACTCAATTACGATATAGCGGGGTTTTATTGATTATTGGATATCAAGAGGAGAAAAAAAAGATAATAATAAAAGAAAAGTCATGAGATTTTAGTAATTGTTTTTATCGTCAGTCACAATAAATCAACTTTGATGTGAGAGGTGAAAAGAAAAGAAAATTCTCATAAATAAATTTAAATTTAAATAGGTGACCGTTAATATGAGAATTTGGCCATTTTACACATTTCCTCGGTACCGAAAAAGGTTATGCTATTTGTTTATTGTCGTAACAAGACTAGTCATCATCTTCAAAGAATTAAATAATCAGAGTTGGAGAGTACAGGCCAATTGAATAACAACGTTGGCTGACCGTAGAGATAAAGTTCTCGAAATAAAGCTTCTACCAAACAAAAGGCAAAAGAAGAATAACAAGTTGAATTTATTTATTTAAAAGTGTAATGATAGAAATTGCATCTTCTGAATCCTAAAATCCAAAAGTCGAAGCACATGAGAAGATATTCTTATATATATATATATATATATATATATATTATTTAGATACATAGGATATTATTATTTGAGAGCCATAGGGAAGACAATTCAATTCATGTCTAAATCTTTTGTGATATTGAATTGCTTTAAATGAATTTGAACTAAATTAATAATTCAATTATTATACATCTACATTCTTTTATGAAAATTACATATATTAAGATGATTTTGAAGAAAAACTACTAAATTATTATTAACAAAAGTTGTTACCAAATAATTTATACTCATACATTTCGAGAATTTTTCTACTATTAAGGGTAATAAGTGAAAAACAAGTGGGATCGTTGGTAGACAGAACCATCTGTTTACTAACTGAGGCGAACATTATTTATTTAAAGAATGAAAACATGTTATATCGTGTAAGTTTAAACGAGTTAAATGGAGTCAAATAAACTTAATTTTTTTAAATTTGAATCGAGTTAAATTTAATTTTTTTAACAACGGAAAAATGTATTAAAAATCAATTTATTTATTTTAGGGGCCAGATCAAACTAGATTAAACTAAAGTTCACGTAGGCCCCACATTATCTTATTCATAATGGCTATATGGATGATGGTGTACCTCTTGCGGTGTAATCTATGAAATTGAAAACTCGAAGGTCACTAGAAGATGATTGTAACGTGTAAAGAAAGAGGCTGACAGCTTAACAGATGACTTGATCTAAATAAATACACATTTTGTATTATTGAAAACACTCACGTGTGGTAGGTGTGGTATCATGTGACAGTATTAAAACTCTGTAAAAGTAATTTTCTTACTACCATTTTATGAATTTGTTATTGTTATCTTTTTTCGTAAATGGAGTTTGATTATGTTAATACTGTTTACTTTCGCAGGGGTTAAAGTTCATTACGATATGCGAGTAAAAGTTACTACGTCGTTTGTTTAGTAATCTTATGTATGAATGCGTTTATTTTTCTTAATTATATGATAAGGCTTAGGACTACGATCAGACCCGTGGTTCATGGTATACAGGGGTTAGGTCCCAAACTCGATCCTTCGGATTTGAAAAACTTCCAATATTTTCAGAGTTGACATGGCAATTCATGATGTGAGGTACACCTTACGTGTTAATATCGTCTTGAATAATATGAAAATGACAAAAAAATGACTTCTTATTTTAAAGATAAGTCATCTTATTATCACATTCCACGCGTGCTTACTGTCTCTCAGACACATACAAGGCACATGTCACCTCTTTTATAAACAGAGACTACACTATCTTTGTAAGTTAATGACATTTATTCTTTTTAAACTCTATATTTCACTAAAACTCTTCACTAGTATTATTTTTTACAATCGAGACATCTCAAATAATCTCATCCGTGATCCTCTAACATTTTTATTGTGCAGATTCTATATAATTAACTCAAAACCGCACCTCAACATTATTGTATAAACATTATTATTAAATTGAGAGTTAAAATATTTTCACTCATTTTTTATAAACAATTTACAAGCTTCATGGTCTAAACTCCTCATTTGAAAATGGTGCTTGTTACAATAGCTACTAGCAACTTACATTTCAAATAAAAGCATATGGGAGATGCGGTTTGCGACTCGATTGGTATATACTCTCCGTTTTTTTACTAGTTTTTATTAATATCAAATCACACATATTAATATAAAAATTAATTAGCATCATAGCATTAAATTTATTAATGATAGTATTTCATAATTGTCCTTATTTAATATGCATAAAAAATAGAGAAACTCAAATATCTATAAAAAATAATAAGAATTTGTATAAAAAGATACACATATTAATAAGACTCATAGTCACTTTAGCTTAAAATACACATATTACATCAAAATAATATATATTTACTTAGAATACTGTTTTACCCTTCCTTAAAAAAACATACAAATGGATAAGATAGAATCAATAAAATTAATTTTATTGATGAAATTTATTTGAGATAATGAGAGACAGATATTAACTCTAAAAAAAATTTAGACTACTTATCTCAAAATACGAAAATAGTTAACGATATGAAATTAACCTTTTTTAAGAAGCAAGGGACTAAGACTAGTAGCCGAGTCGCATCTTTTAAAGTTATGGGACGCAATAAATTCAAGGCATCAAGTCCTTACCAATCATCTGTACCCAAAAAAAAACAATCAAGTTTCTCATTTTCTGTGGTAGCATTTAACAATTATTTTTACGAAAATACCAAATTGATATATTTATTGGACTATCTATCAAATAGATAAATTGAATCAGTCATTTTCTAAAACTAGTAGGGACGGTGGTACATTAAGACAGGTGGGCTTAAATGATTCAAATTCTCTTTCTCTTAAAACACGTGGAGTATTATTTGCCTCATATGATCATATCTATTATTGATTGTGTTAATTTCTTTTTATGCATTTCCTTGTTTCAAGAAAAATTATACTCCCGAAACAAAAAATTATACTGGCTCTGTTTTTATTTAGTTATTTGTTTAGAGTTATAGTTTTTTTAAACTTATTTTTCTCATATTTCAAGAAAATATAAGAATTTTTTTTCATACATATTAAATAAGAATAATTATGATATAACACTAATAAATTTAATATTTTTATTCTTATTAATTATTGATATTGGTCTTTGTAAGTTGAGCTAAAAAAGTAACTAATAAAAAATAAAAGGAGTAATATATAATTTTAATCATACGGATGAATATGTATAGATGGGTGGATAAAATATGAAATAAAAATACAGTTCTCATGCAATTTATAAAATATTTTTAAAAATATGATAATTATTTAATTGATAAAGTAAATTTTATTTCATCAAATTGTGTGAGAATTTATAGTTCCTAAATAAAAAGAAAAGTAAATGGACTTCTAATTGTGATTAAAAAAAACTAATTTAAAAGTCCAGGTTCATCATTGCTCCAGGTATTTATTTCTCATTTAGGTATGGCTAACTTTCCACTCTTTTTACAAAAAAAAAATGGTTTCAAAATTAATATCATGGTTTGAACTTTCTAATGTCCAGTCTTAATTTCGAAAAATCAAACAATTATAAAATAGTTTCAATGAACAAAAAATTGAGGATTTTTTTTTTGGTTATAAGGCAGAAGAATTGTATGTCATGCAATAATTTTTTTAAAATCTATATTCATGATTTATTGTTTTTATTATTAAAAAGTATAACCCTCATTCAACTAGCTAGTAGGAATGATTTATTGCGAAATTGAAAACTAGGAGAGTTAAAGGTCTTCATGCAACAAAGAGTGACAAGGATGCCCGTGAATAAGAGAGTTAAAGGTCTTCATGTACTGTAGCCCAGTATCGACAAAATCCGTTCAATTCTAATCCTGAAGTTTGCCTATTTTGTTTTATTTTATTTTTGTGAAATTTTATTCATTAAATAAAATTGAATTACCAGTAAAGAAAGATGGTCAATCCTTCTAATGTAAACCGAATTTGATTACAATACATGCATAAGATTAAGAATAAAAAAAAAATATATATATATATATACTTCATTTGTTCCAAAAAATAATTACATTTAAACTTTGAACAAATATTAATATTACATGTTTGATTGAGAATTATATGTATAAATAACAAATTTTTCTCACGAAATTTTTTATAAATGTTCAGTCAAATATAAGATAAAAGATTCTAATAACAAAACTTAAAAAATACAACATTATAATTAAAAAATTATACAAATATTATTATTTTTTTTGGAACAATTTTTTATTCTCAGATTTTACTTTTGTTTTTTCCAGAAGGGAGGGAATATAATATATTAATATATGATCCAATTCAAAAACTAACTAATGACCTATTGTTACTCATTGAACCATATGTGAGATAGACATGCTCTGGTTAGCTCTTAAATGATGGGCCAAAAATAGAATGTTAAAAGTATATTTATATTCTTTTGAAATCCTATAATTTTATTTGTGATATAAATTTGTACAAATATAATTTCATTTACATTATTTCGAAATACTATAATATCTGCAAAATCAAGATTTATTATTTATTTGAACAATTACCTTAGTAATATATCCACATGGAAGAATTAATTACAACAGTTTACAATTGTAGTATAAATCTTCAACATCAGAGTGATTATTTAGTAATAACTAGCAGGGTAGTTATTATATTGGCACTGCTGTATTGAACATGAAACTTCAGCATTTAAGCCTTTCCCAGTAGTTTCTTTATATCCTTCTGCAGAGGGTAGGCAAAATAATACTTGTTAAGCCATTACATATTAACTTACCATTCAAATTAGCATGTACACACATCCCCTTCCCCATCCCCCCCACCCCCCTCCCCCCCAACACCCCCTCCCTCCTCCAGCCCCCAAAGAAAAAGTGCATGTACCTCAATACTATGAGGAGCAGTTGTTGGAGAAAAGCGACCGACAACATTGCCATCTCTGTCGACCAGGAACTTGGTGAAGTTCCACTTAATACTGTCTCCTAGAAAACCATGTTTGCTAGACTTGAGGAACTTGTATAGTGGAGAGGCATTTGAACCATTCACATCAATCTGCATTTCAAACATATTAAGTACAAGCACTTGACAATTCATTATTCCAAGACAACGCTACTAGTATAAAATCATAGACTAATTATATCTTCAGAATCATCGTTTATCTGCTGGGGAATTTGGAATTGGAATTAATTATTAGTGTATATTTGTAGTTTGAAATTTTGGTGTACAAGTTGATAGTACAAAGACAAGAATTTTCTATTCTACTACAGCTATGAAATAATACAGAAGAACGTTTTCTCACAAGTCTTGCCAGAACAAATCCAATTCAACATAGGTATAAATATAATTAAAAACTGAGATTGAAAAAGGATTGTAATATAAATAAAACGGTCCTTTAATGTAGAAAATAAGATGATCAAATTTATTTTATACTACGTATACTATATACACTTGGAATATCATTTTTATGCACTTTTTGTTAATAACTAGGTGAGTTTCAACACCTTCCGTTGAAACAATGTTGTAGATTTGTTGATATGGAACCCCGCCCCCCGCCTCCCACCCCCACCCCCACCCCCAAAACCCAACTCAGAAAATATAAAAAATGGACCAAAGCTTAGAGTAAGATTTTCAAACTGACAAGGTAAGAAAAGAAGCTCACAAGCATAGTAATACCTTATCAAAAATGGGATATTCAGCTTTGAATCTAGTGCAAGCCTTCTCTACAATCTCTTCACTACTCCCTGGCTCCTGACCTGCAAACTGATTGCATGGAAATGCCAGAATCTCTAAACCTGCAAAATCATTAAGCACAAAAATCAAATTTGGCGAAAGGGGTCAAAATGGAACTGCTGCAACATTTGTTTTAACATTTGTTCAGATGACGTCATATGTATCCGTATTTAAAAGTCGACAGTATATTACTCCCTATAGTTTTTATACGTAGATCACTTAGCGTAATCTGGATCCATGTTACAGCAAATGTTATACCCAATGTTACAGCAGATCTGGAGATGATTCCAATATGCTTGTAGCAAATGAACGTGCTTAAACTGAAATGGTCATGTATAACAAACCTTGATTCTTGAACTTCTCATACAATTGTGACAACTCTGTGTAGTTTTTATTGGTCAAGCCACTGTAACAGATAAAAAGAGGAAAGAAAACATTACGTAGTTGTCTTATATTTTGATCTCATTATAAAAAATTTCTCACTTTTTGAGAATTGATCATGATAATAATATTTTCCAATGGAAAAATCTAACTGGATGGGGATCAAGGTGTTTATCAGCATTCAAAACATCTGGCATGCAGCTCAACTTATGGAAGCTGGTTTTAAAGTTCAACTCTTTTGAAAAAAGAGTAACTTTTTTACAGCAGAGGTTAATTCTCTCACTACAAGAAATATGGTTGTATGCGGCAATTATATATGAGTAGTTTTTAGAATTGTCGTATAAAACATTTTATGCGACACTGCCTCTTAATGCGTCGTATATGTTTACAAAATAATACATTTAATTTTAATATTACTACTGTCCGCCGAATATAACGATATATGAGACACATGTTCCGCAGTATGCCGTATATGAGGAAGATTATATACGACGAAGAGCACAACTCGCCGTAAATGGGCAAAGTTACATATGACGACTCACAGAACTCGCCGTATATGACCTTAAAAAACATTGGGATGATTACTTTTCTGAAAATTCTAATTTCCCTCTATAATGTACTTTACATCTTCATCTTCACAAACACTTTACTCTTCACCTTTTCAGATACTCTCCTCTCTTCAGAGCCTTGATCCGTCCTTTCTCTCTTAAGTCCTGCACATCCTTATCTCACCAGTGTACTATCTATGTAGGTTAAGCCAAGCATTGCCATTCCACCAGCTTCACTCACAACACCACAAGTCTCGCTGTGTTCATCTCTCCGCTGCGGGCTGCTCCTTCCTCTCATCAAACTGAATCGTTAAGGCCTCCCTCTTCTATTTTGGCCACCATCATTGATGTTTCTCCTTCACCACATTGCTGAACCTCCTTGTTCCTTCTCCTTAAGTCCTCTATACACCGTAAGAGCCTGTTCGGCTGCAACTTTTTTTTTTGTCAAACGTTACTTATAGGTTAAAAGTAACACTTTAAGTGTTCGGGGTTAACTTATTTTTTTACTTAATTTTTAACTTAAAAGTTAAAAGTAAGAAATATGGTTTTGTTATTTCTCAAAAAGTAAAATTTTAAGAAGTAAGTTTGACCAAATATAATTACCTAACTATCCTTTGTCAATTTAACATATTACCATATATAATGTCCAATTAGTAATTTAACAAAACTAAATTAACTTAAAAGTTGTTATTAGCCGAACACTTTTTTATCTTATTTTAACTTAAAAAAATAATTTTTAAGTCAAATTGATGCCGAACACTTTTTATTAAAAAGTAACTAATTTTTAAGTTAAAAAATAAGACAGAAGTTAGAAAAAAGCTATACTCCCGAACAGGCTCCAAGTGATTAGGGTTTCAGTTGGTGTATAATCCTAGTAAAAAAATTTGGGGGTTGTTCAAATTAGGACATCTTATGCTTAAATTACCATTAAATTTAGCACTTTTTGGTTTAATTAGATTGTTTCGACCTATTGCAGAAGAAATTAAACAGAGAAGCAGATTCGGGGTTGTTTATGTTAGTTTTATCCTTTCGTTTATGTAATTTTCCCCTTTCTAGAACTGATCTTAGTTGATATGATTTAAGTCTACATGAGAATGATTTTGAACACTATGTTGTTTCTACATTTACAAAGTCTAAACTTTATTAAAAGACTGACTGCTCAAAATCCAAAGCACTAGAAATACTGTATTTCTAAATTATTTCAGACTTTAGTTAGTGATAATGATTTTGATATGCAGTTATGATCTTATTAGCTTCACTTTGTATAATCCTGTATTGATGTTAAGAACACATGCTGCTAATTTGTATTAATTGCAGAATTGAAATGATGTTATCAAAGTCACGCATTCCTCAAATGGTTGCTAATACCCTAGGTTTTGGCCAAAAGCATGACAAAACTATTGATATATCGTGGTATACAATGAACACAACAGAGTTATTATTTGTCATTTGTGAACTTTCTAAG
Organism: Centella asiatica; assembly: GCA_014636745.2. Classification (NCBI taxonomy): domain Eukaryota; kingdom Viridiplantae; phylum Streptophyta; class Magnoliopsida; order Apiales; family Apiaceae; genus Centella; species Centella asiatica. Next base: position 33,642,562 of record CM025788.1, read on the forward strand.
ATCTATTATAGTACTGTAATTCTAATTCCTATTGTTCTGTATGATTTCGTAGGATCCTAAGGAATTTGAGAAAGAACTCTCAGGTTGGGGTATCCTATAAAACTCTGTACAAGCACTACTCATCATGATAACTTCAACTCTCACAGTTAAAATCATAAACAAAATACAAAAAAAAGGGAAATAAACCTCACCATTGTGATGCAACATTAACAATAAGCAGAACTTTACCCTTGTACTCGCAAAGATCCACAGAATTTCCTTTAGCATCCTGAGAAAATCGACACACGACGGTATGGAGCTCAACTATACACAAAGGCCTTGAAGAACAAATACTGTTGAAATAAAAATTACATCCATCTCTTGTATAGATGAGGACCAATGAGCTAATCAACAATTAAATATTCCTATTGACAATTAGATATATATGAAATTTATGGGATAAGTCGTTATTTGCCTATATAGGATAGTCCATTATCACGCTCATCATATTCTTCATTAAAAACTTCCTCAATTTGTCTCATTCCTCCTTTACACGCTTACATAGTTCTTCGTTTCATCCGCTCCATTCGATTCTAACCGCAAACCAAGGACACCAATAAGATGGTTATCTCTTCACGCTGAAATACATGACCTATTTTAATTATCAAATGTCGCTTTGAATCATTTAAAAAATAATAATAATAAATTGATGAAATCCATTCGGTTTCATTTTTAAATAAAAAACTCAATGATATTCAATTGAAATTCTTATAGTAGTATATTTAAGGCCAAATCACATATCTGTTTCTCTAAGTTACCATCCAATTTTAATGTAGTCCACCGATCATTAAAATTGCCAATCATCTCCCTTTAAGTTGATGCAGTTAGGTCCAATCATTGACCAGGAGGATTAATTCGGTAACATTCGGATTCTCTTATAGCTTTTAAACGGCGAGAATCCTAAGCAATTTGTGATCATATGCTATAGAATTGACAATTATACCTTTTTACAATTGTCACGCAGTACACAGGTGATTACATTTAAACTATTCATTAACTCTATTGCACCAAAAAGAGGAGGGGCTTGCCATTTTTCCGTAATCAAAGGGCTACACTGAAGTTGGATGACAATAATTGATCTTAAAGTTTTGTGGCCTCCTTTGTTTGTTTTAACTTAAATTTGTAGATATTTTAGATTTTGGTAGCCCAATTTACACCGGGCGTAATTTACGTTACAAGAAGGCCTAAATATTTAAAATTTGAGCCGAAACAAATGATGCTTATAAAGCTCTAATCAAATGTTATTTGTTATCGCATAACATGTAACATGCGGGTACGAAATCAAAATGAAGGTAAAAATTCATAACAATACAATTAAATAAGAGAATGCTGCATTTACAGGAAGGTGTGACCTGGGCCAAATGCTATGTTAATACCCTACATTAATAAAATTAATGGTGTGATTAAAATAGATGAAATAATGATTACCTTGACGGAAAAATCGTGAACGCAATGAGCCTGGGCGGAAGCCATTGAATGATCTGATCTCAAACCTAACGAACAATAACACACAAACTGTTCTTAAAACCAACCTTTCCCTATTTAACTTTTAAAGTTCTTTTTTAATTTTGTTGGGTGGGGTGGGGTGGGGTGGGGGTGGGGGAACGAAGACTTTGTTAAAGAAATATACCTGAAAAATAATATACCTGGAAATATAATTACTTAAAAATGAAAATTCTTTGGAAAAAAATTCGTAAAGAAGAAATAACGAAAGCAACGATGAAAGGGAAGAAAATATAAGATAATCACAAATTTGAGAGTTTAACTGTTTATGTACTTCATTTTTCTAGTTTTCGTAATTGATTTCAATATTAATTCCAGGGGAAAATTCTAGCAATCGAGTAATAAAGTTTTATTCTACTTTACCAAAATAATAATAATAATAATAATAATTTATTCTGATATGCCCTCTTCATAATTAAGTTTGTAATTTGTAAAAGGAATAAATACAGAAAAATATATCGGGCTCATTTTTCCCCTAAGTGATCATTGTTATATTATTTACAATCAAGGTATTAAATTTTCAAAAGTTTTCGATTAAGGTCAATTTGATTTATTACATACTACTTCAATTCCAAAATGCATGACATTTAACTTTTTTTAACATAATTTTAGGTGAAATTTAGTACATGTTAAATATTTTATATAATTGTGATTTTTATATCATAGTAATCTTCACTTAAAATATTTTTGGTTTCTAATTTTTAATTTTAAAACATAAAATATTGAACATATATTAAGTTTTATCTAAAAATACGTGTAAAAAATCAAACGTCGTGTATTTTGGAATAAAGAAAATATATGTTAAAATGATCATCATTAATGTTGATGTGTATATTCCAATCACCTGTTTTTTAAGTAAAAAGTAACAAATTTAATTCTAAAAATCAAGATTTATTAAATTGAAAAGAAAAATAAAAAAAATATTGAAACAGAAACAATGAAACACCATTTTTTAAAGAGTGATGATATAAATGATGACAAATTTGAACCGACTACAAATTGACATTCTGTTGATAATGCACTGAGTGATCACTGAAATGCAAAATAACCAGATGATAAATGTATTTTGTTTTCAATTATCCCTCTGTTAAATGATTATTACGATTCATCTAAAAAAAGAGAACAAATTAGAACCAACACGTGTGTCATCAAGTTGTTAATTCCAGGTAAATATTTGTTATATCTGTTATATTTGCTTACATGGTGTAATTAACTAATCAGATTAAAAGTATGGAGTGAAAACCACAACTTGTGTCATCAGGTCGTTAGTTTCAAGTAAATATTCGTTACACCCGTTGTATTTACTTACATGGTGTAACTAACTAATCAAATTAAAATCATGGGGTGGGGATCACGTGTGTCATCAAGTTGTTAATTCCGAATAAATATTCGTTACACCCGTTGTATTTATTTACGTGGTGTAACTAATTAATCAGATTAAAAACATGAGATGAGGACCATAACATGGGAGGTTCAAAAGATAAATAATTTATGGCCCACATTATTCTCTCTCCTAATTTATGAGGTAATATCAATGACCTAGTATCACTCTTATATCGTATATTTATTCGTTAATTCTATAAGACTTATTTTGAAACTTATTAGTTAAGAAAATAATATGGACAACAATAATTTGTATAAATAAATATACACAAACATGTGTGACAATTATTAATCATTAAAATTTTAATTGTAGGTCCATCATGGTTTACTACACTAATTTCCTATGAGATTTAGTCACATAATTTGTGTATATTTATTTGTGTACAAGTTGGTATTTATAGTACTGGTCTCTTATTACCCCATAATAGATTATCAGGTTTTCTAGTCAACTATAGGATGACCCAAATTCACATCTCAGAAAGAATGAAAAACTCAAATTTAGGACATTTGAGGAAAGAATTTTAAATGAGTGACAAAACAACTATTCCAAAAATTATTACAAAATATGATATACTCACTACAGTACCCACTTGATTCTCATGGACACCCTCTGAAGGGAAAAATTATTTATCGGTACAACATCAACAAAAATTCAAAATACATTACGAAATTTCACTCTCTCCAAAATAAAGATTTACAAACAACACAATCCTCACAATAATACATAAAATGTCAATCCAAAATACTACTAGTTTTTTTCCCCCTCAATAAATCCCACAAAGGCACACTCAATCATAGAAGATAGCTCAGCAGTTAAGCAACTCCCAACAGTTTCTTGATATCATTCTGCAAATGGATGTTACAAAGGATATGTTAGTCTTCATATAATTTATACTCTTATCCAATTCAAAATGTAAAATTTCTTATCTGTGTAACATTTAAAAGACTGCTGGTATCTCTAAATTACGATTTACAATATCGCGTAAATAGCTGGTTTTACCTCGAAGCTAAGAGGAGTAGTGGTTGGAGCATAACGTTCGACAAAATTGCCATCTTTATCGACCAAAAACTTGGCGAAGTTCCATTCAATCTCATCCCCACCTTTGATGGACTTCAAGTACTTGTATACAGGAGCAGCATCTGGACCATTTACATCCACCTGAAACACAAACATGTCCTGTTTCAGCTACCTTCCACAAATTCAAATTCAATGCCTAAAAAATACCTAGTGGACTCGGGCAGTAAGACAACGCCTAGCGTCTAAGCGGGGGTTTAAGAAGCCCATAGTTAAGTTTGTACCTTGTTAAATATGGGATATTCAGCTTTGAAGCGAGTGCACACGTAATTTTCGATCTCTTCAATAGTCCCTGGCTCTTGCCCTGCAAATTGGTTGCAAGGAAAAGCTAGAATCTCTAGGCCTGTGGAAGCACAACAAAAGAATTCAGTGGAATACTTGAAAATCTATGACATTAATTATAAGTATGGGTTTTGAGAGAACAGGATCATTTCGCAAAGAATTGCAAAATCGAAATATAAAAAAACGATGATATATATTTCCAATCAAGCCAACCTTCGTTCTTGTACTTTTCATACAACTGTGCCAACTCCGTGTAGTTTGAATCGGTGAGACCACTGCAACAAAGAACATAAAAAAAAAAAACTTTAATCTTCGAGCATTGCTCTGATCGTTAATGCTTGATCATGTTTAATGTATAATTTTATTGACAATAGTTAAGTCGTTTAATTTGATGCAGAGAAGAAGAGACATGTAGTCATTGAGAATAACTAGCCATTTGCCTAGTTTAAAGATATTAAGCAATGGCTTGTGAAATCAGCTGAAGGGGCACTGAGTTATATTCTACAACAAGCAATAGACACTATGTACTTACTCCGAACTTAAAGTTTTAATCATCATAAGATAGATATAAACGTACCATTGAGAAGCAACATTAACAATTAGCAGAACTTTTCCTTTGAACTTGCTAAGCTCCACATCATTCCCTTTAGTATCCTGAAATTAAGCATGTTCATTAACATCATGCTTCAGTATCTAACTGGGTTGACAGACAAAATAATTAGTAGATTTTAATCCCAATATATCAGCAGCACGTGTTGTGACAAAGGGCAAGTAAGCAAAACATAATGAATGTGACTACTTCCTTTCTGGGGGATGTCATGGTCAAAGCACAATATTTTCAACTACTCCATATGTCTCGTGAATAAGAGTTTCTCAGTTTGACGTTTTGAAGTCAGTCTGTGAAATCCTAAAACTCAAATATAACAGAAATAAACTTATTTCATTTAACTAATGAAGGTATACCAAGAGAACTCTTTCTGCAAGATTTTTTTTATATTGTTCTGATTCCCTGGTTAAATATTGTATTAGTGTATAATGCAGCTGCAAACTGCTTCCAGCTGGAACTTCATTTTCTCTATTTTAAGAGGTATAGAACAGTAGATAAAGTATCAATTGGAACAGTCCAACCGGATTAGAATGATATACTACCATCTAGAATTCAAAAGCTAGAAACGTAATTGCATCAAAACTAATAAATGATAAAAACTCCTACTTCCATAAATAATACAGATATTGGAGTAAGAATATTAACCTTGACAGTAAATTGGTGAATGGATTGGGGATTGGTGGATTCAGTCGCCATTGATTTAAAAACAAAAGTTCCTTTTCGGTATTAATTAACAGAAGAAGTAAACGAAAGACAATTGGCAATTTTGTGATGACAATTGAAGCTATAGAACAGAGGACTTTGTTGGAGCAAATAGCAAACGGCAACAACTATATATATATATACATCTGAATTAGATGGAGCAATACATACATATAATCATCAAGTTCATGTTAGCAGTGACGCAAGATTCATCAAATCGAGAATGATGATGATTTGTGGTGTAGCAATGTCCAACGCGTTATGAATGATAGAAAACGCATGTGGAAACTGGAAAGTATGTATGTGATGTGATGTGATGTGATGTCGGGCAGTGGAATTAAAATTTTCGTTTTTCATGTAAAAAAGATTCCAAATTTTATTCATTTGTGAAACAATTCAATGTGAACATTATGTGGAAAGATAGTGTTATACTGTAGATGGAGAAAGAATATGATGTTCACATTTTTTAGTACTATTTGATTTTGATTTTGATTGTGTCTTGTGTATGTAGTTGCATAGTTGTGCACACTTTTACTTTTCTGGAATAGTCTGGTCTTTTCTTTTTCTTTAATACGGAGTACTTTTTTTTTCCACTTTTAATTGGAAATATAATTTTGAGTGTAGAAGGAATTAATTATTTTTATTATATGACATGCAAACCAAATATAAATAAGAAGTAACTTAAGAATAATTTGTTCATATAAAATTAAGAATTTCAAATGACTTTATATTGCATTATATATACGAAATAAATCCAATGCAAAGTGAATATAGATTATTATTAAATTACAGCTTTATTTGTTTTGACTTAAATTTTAAAGTTTAAGTTGAAACAAAGGACACGCACATATTCATCTATACTATTTTAGAGTTTTCAGTTTTATCTTTAAAATTTAAGTTAAAATAAATGATATCTATATATTCATCTATACTATTTTCTAAATTTATGTTACACATAGGAAAGTACTATATGTCAGAACAAAGTAAAACAAGAAATGAGCCGAAGTGACATAATATTTGGTCAAAATATCATCTCTTTTGATAAGTGAAAGAAGTTGAAAGTTCAAGACTTGCCGACTATAATCAGTTGTGTATTTGAAGTGAATTTTAAATAATAATTTTTTTTATCATCCAAAAAAAAAAACACGCACAAGTAAAACAGAAAATAAAATATAAAATGACATAAAGGAACATTCATAAATTCAAATAAAGAGATAAGTGATCCATTTCACTCCACGACATGAGTTGCTAGTTCTATGTTATTTGGCGCCTTAAAATTTGACTAGTAAAAAAGAAAGAATCTCAATACTAATCCACTTATTAATTCTCCAAAAAGCAGCAATCAAACTCACAAAACTTCAATAATGCTCAAGCGATTCCCAATTGTTTCTTAATATCATTCTGCAAAAAAATCAAGAAAGAAAACAGGAAATAAAGATTGAACAATTAAAAGAAAAAGGGTAAAAACAATTTCATCAGCCATCATATAAACCGATGTATAGTGGATGTTACCTCAAAGCTAAGAGGAGAGGTGGTAGGAGCATAACGGTCAACAACATTACCATCTTTATCAACAACATTACCATCTTTATCAACTAGAAACTTGGAAAAATTCCATTTTATGTGTTCCCCAAAAACTCCACCTTTGACCGACTTCAAGTGTTTGTATATTAGAGCAGCATTCGGACCGTTTACATCAACCTGAAATATATACCGCCATAAATATTATGCAATGTTATAAAAAACGTTAATTTGTTTCTCAGTCGATAAATATAGCGCCTAGTGCTTAATCGTAGTTAATTGAAACTAGACAAGATAAAGCAAAGTTAGACGAAATTAATCAGGTGAAAATGCTATAACAGGAATATACAATGGAGCTACCAAGTATAAAGATAACATGTCTCAGTTAGGCAATTTGATAGAATAATACTAAGGCAGGTAATGATCTAGTTTCAAATTTAAGAAGTGCATAAAAACCTTATCAAAATGGGATATTCAGCTTTGAATTTAGAGCAAGCAAACTCTACAATCTCTTCATTAGTCTCTGGCTCTTGTCCTCCAAACTGGTTGCGTGGAAATGAAAGAATCTCTAGCCCTGATCAAACCATAAAGCCAAAGCTTTCAATGGAATAGCTACAAGACTAATAGTCCTTAATTTTATACTTGACCGATATTTGAGAATGGAATTTGTTATTTTCAAGTAATTTTTTATTGTTTAACACATGTAGACCTCACTTTTATGTAAATATGACACAGAAAGTGAAATCCGCCCATAGATGTAACAAAAACATAATATAAAAATAACTAAAACTCATGTGAAAATATCAATTCCCATTTTCCCCAGTAATGCTGCTAGTAAGCGCACCTCAAATAGTCGTTCAAAACCAACCTTGATTCTTGTATTTGTCGTACAATTGTGCCAACTCTGTGTAGTTAGAACTGGTGAGTCCTCTGCAACAGATAAAACAAGGAAAAAATTAGTAATTTTGTGCATTCGATGTTGTAGCATATGTTGTTCCTCATAGGATGACTCTTGTAAACAAACTTTATCAACTGATTTTTGTTTATTTTACAGGTAATTGCTAATAATAAATCATCCAATTTGATATAGAGAAACAGAGGTGTCCTGTTAGCATTGAGAATAACTAGCCATCCCAGGAGTTTTAAGACGCGAACAAAAGCCTTGAATTCGTTCAAGCAATGTCGGAATAAAGTTTCCTTCAATATGTGTCAACTTTTAATTCTCTTTTTTTTTTTTGCAGCATGGGATTACGACCAACGTGTTTGCTGAAGGTTGGGCAAGTGCATGATATTGAAAAATTATTTTTTTTTTAACTGGAACATGTAATTCATGCTCCCAGGTTGAAATATATAACTTACATTGTTAGAATATAGAACAAATAAAATTATATATATATATACCTTTTTCATGCGACAAAATTTCGTACTTTCCTGAGGTTATATAAGAGATATATAGTCATGTTTTTATGTCCAACTTAATTCAATACAAATTGAAGGACTAAGACATGGAAATGGATAAATAGTAAAGATCAACAACGAATGTACCATTGAGATGCAACATTGACAATTAGCAAAACTTTTCCTTTGTGCTTGCTAAGCGCCACATCGTTCCCTTTAGCATCCTGAGAGCAATTAAATTCATGATAGTGATATATGTAGGAGTATTATGTAATGCTACCATTTGTACAAAAAGCTATATATGACTCAAAAAAACGTGGTACCAATTCCATGACACAGAACGCATGCCTTTCCTTAAAGTGTTAGCAGCATGTGCTTGTTTAGGCTTATTATACTCATTAAATTTTTTTAGTTTTGGTTGGTCAAAAGTTAATATTATGTATAAAAAAGTTTAACATTATAATTTATAAATTATTTGGAAAAATTGTGAACACAAACTTTATAATTATGAAATATTGATACACACACATTACACTAATTTAGGGTTTTGAAAATGTACTATGATTAAATTTAAATTTTTATCTAATTTGGAGCAATCACTTAGGGGCTTGAGTCGGTGATCTAGATTATTTCCCTCGATGAAACTTATCCCCTATCGTCTCAGTAGTGACCAACATTTACTCTCTTTTAAGGTCATATTTAGTATTATGGATTTGTCTAGATTTGATATGATCATCTAAAAATCAGAATTTGATCGAAAATATGAAATAACTGAAAAATAAGTTATTGTCAATTATAAAACGAACAAATGGATGATATATTTTTATCAAGTATTTTCTTAGCACCTACTTGCTAACTGATATAATTTTTTTTAGTAATTTGTAAGTATTACCATAAATATTTAGAAAAATTAGTGATATGTCATGATTTTAGACCGGAAAGCTATTTGCTTATTGCAACACAAAAAACAAAAACAAAATCTTAAGAAACCTATACTTGAATTTTTTGAAACACATTAAAAAAAATTCTACTATTAGATAAACTCGAATTTATGAACTAAAATTTAATATAAAAATAATAAAGAGACCTTAAGGTGCCACGTTGATATTATGATGCAACAATTTTGTTACACATTTTAATTAATTAATGTGTATTCTAAATAAAAATTAGTTGAGACAAAACGAGGAATAATTCATGATTTCATAGCATATTTTAGTAAAAGAAAATTAAATGGAATATATAATGATTTTAAAAGATCTCCTATCAAAAACATAATTGATTTGAATAAAAAAAAGATACTTATATACCGTTATAAGACAAGCAAACGTGTCACCATATGGACCAAACATGTGTCCTACCATAGCCGGAACTTCAAGTCAGTATTGTCGAGAAAGGAAAATGTACAGTATATATGATGTAGTATCATCACTCACGAGGACCAGAGCCATCTCTTTCCCTGAAAATTATATACTTGCGAAGTTGCATTTGTATAAAATTATTAATCTTGTGTTATTTCTGTTCTTGTCATTATGCTTTCTTCTTCGGGTAGACTTCATAGTCCAAGAAAACTTACTTCGATAGTTTCAAAGCATTTATCTTCAATTTCGAAACCAACCCTTTTCAGTTCTCTTCAAATTCCTTCCATTTCTTACCCAGTTGTAAATGGGGTTTTCAGTTCATACCGGAATCATCATCCCATTACCAAAAACCCTTCAAGAAGGCCTTTGTTTTTTTCTTTGAGATCGGAACAATCAATGGCTACTGGATCCACCAAACCCCAATCAGTGTATGACTTTACTGTCAAGGTTAATTTCTTAATATTTTAACTCCTTTCTCTTTTAATTACCATTTTTGTAGATTGTTAGATAGACCAGAAAATATGTTCTTGATTACTTATATATGTGGGTTTCAAAATGATGTTGGTTTTGTTGTATGATAATTATGCATAAAAGATTTGTCATCTTTCCATTTTTGTGGATTTACTATTCTTACTCTTGACTGTGAGTTTAGTTGATTTCTTAATTTTATACTAACAGTATAGCATTTCACAAATGAACTACATATCAATCAAAAGTTATCACTAATTTTGGGACCCCCAAAATCAACGACAAGAAAAGAACAAAAAGAATTGTATGAAAACTTTTAAGAGTATATTTTCCTGAAGATATTAAACCATTGCGTTTAGAATTGAAGAATTACAACCATCAGCATTCTATAAATGCAATCTTTACTGGTTCAAGTAATGTGCACTGAAGTTCAATTATGCATCATCACTAACAGCTCCTTGTAGGGATTTCAATTGGACTTACAAACACATGACAAGTTTCTATAAATCTCTCAATTTTTACGGGGTGAGAGATGAGGGTTCAATAACGCACTTTTTGTAGGGGTTTTACTTTACAAGTCGAAGATACAGAAGGTTTAACGTCTTTTAAAGCTTATCACATGCGTGACCGCGAACACGCAGTGGGTGTTTGGGTGGGGTTTTTTTGGGGGTGGGGTGACAACGAGCACCTCTACTTAGATGTGTAGATGAACAGACATGACAAGCTGATAGCAAATATGTTGAAGCTATCCTAATTCAGCATATTATATCTGGTAATATTACCCTACATGCGTGCAAAGTCAATGGATGCATAACTGAAGACTCTGTTTTCTATTATGGAAAACGTTGCCTTATTCGTCGGGGTAGTATGAAGCAGCATAAACTGATATATTATGTCACTTACTTTTTCTGAATTCAGGATGCAAGAGGAAATGATGTGGACCTTAGCCAGTACAAGGGAAAAGTTCTGCTAATTGTTAATGTTGCATCTCAATGGTACGTTGTTATCGTTCAGTATATACGTTTTGTCTCTTTACCTACAACGAATGTGGAAATTTTTCATAATCCCTAATACTTATTGCAAAGCCGTAAATGTCTCTTATATGTCATGATACTCTTTCAGCTGAGTCAAACCTGTTATTATTAGCGCCCTACTGCAAACATGGCTTGGTCTTATTCTCTAAATTGAGTTAAATGAATTATATCCAATACAATGAAGGTTTATGCTTATGATCCTTTTTCCTGAAGAACTGACGTTGTAACCTTGAAGTTACTTTGTTTTATTTGTTGCAGTGGTCTAACCAATTCGAACTACACGGAGTTGGCACAGTTGTATGAGAAGTACAAGGATCAAGGTTAGTTTTAAATAACTCCTTTAGCTTGGTTTTGCCCAACCACTGTCGGAAAAATATCTCCTTCCTTTTCCTTGTTTTTTGGTTGTTGATGTTTTTCCAAATATCCTTTCTTCTCAAGGCTCGGCTACACAGTCGAGAGCTAGTAAAATATTCCTCTGAATGCTTTTTGCTGCCATTCTACAGGTTTTGAGATTTTAGCATTTCCATGCAACCAGTTTGGAGGACAGGAGCCTGGGACTAATGAAGAGATTGTAGAGTTTGCATGCACTCGCTTCAAAGCTGAATACCCCATATTTGATAAGGTAGGAATTTAAGCATGAGCTTCTTAATCTGACATCTTGATCCAACTCAGGCAAGATGTTAAACTTTTTATAGTGTTTTTGTTACGTAAACCAATGCCAATAGCTATGCCGTTTCTTATCATATTGTTCAATTATATAGCCATGATGCAAGTTTCGCTTACCATTGCATGTATAGACTATGGTTCAAGTATGTCAACTGGAGCTTATACCCAATATGTTTGTATTTTAGGTTGAAGTAAATGGTCCAGAAGCTGCTCCAATATACAAGTACCTAAAGTCTAGCAAAGGTGGATTGTTCGGGGACGATATTAAATGGAATTTTGCTAAGTTCCTAGTGGATAAAGATGGCAATGTTGTCAATCGATATGCACCCACAACCAATCCTTTTAGCTTTGAGGTATAACCAGTCATGCCATCTTACATGGTGTCTGTTCAAACAATAAAATTCTTATAAATTATGGCTGAAATATCTTCCAACTTGCATTTGCAGAATGATATCAAGAAATTGTTAGGAACTGCTTAATTGATGAGGTTTTTCCGTCTAAGTAGTTACCGATGCATTACAGAGGCTGATGAGTGTTTGTGTGAGAGCAAGGTAAACCACATATTTGTCTGAACTACACTTCTGCCGGGTATGCATACCGAAAATCTATACTATTGAAGTTGTGAAGTCTGAGGATGCATCTTTCTGTATTGATGAATAGAATCATCCTTCAGAGACTTATCCTGAATTGTATTATCATGGTGTCACCAGTAATGATATATATAGTTTGTCCTTTCTTTTTGTTAATTATTATTTATTTACATTAGAGGCGTTAACCCCAGGAAAGAAAATTAAACCCTACACAGACGAGGAAAGGACACACCAATGACATCACCTCTAAAGTAAAGCATTAACCTATTGCGAGTATTTGTTAGTTACATTCCACTGCATTATACAAAGGGATTTAGACTACTGTCCTCTATAAATGCAGTGGATGGATAGTATAAATTTTCTTCTCTTCCAATGTACAGTAAAATGGAAGAATATTGGCTTTATTCTTGTGGGCCAAACAACCCAACCCACAATAGTCATACATTGTTTATGCTAATATTTTTTTAATGCTCAAAATTTTTATTTAAGAAATGTCCTGAAAGATGAAGAAAATTGCAGAGGCTTGTACCCTTACTTGTAAAGAGGGGCACACCAAAAGAAGAGGAAGAAAATTAGAAAATTCATGATTGAGGCTCTGATTTTGTTGTATTGGATAAGTTGGGTAATATGCCACACTTTTTGGGCATTTTAGTGTTGGCTGATAGAAAAAATAATTATATGTTGGTGAAATCCATGAAATGATCACACTCTTGAACAATGGAAAGTCACCTCTCCCTTTTATTAATTCAACAAAGAAAATGTACAATGAGTAAATTACATAGAACTAGTAACTACATGGTTCCATCAAAATTAAAGTAGTATATGTATGTCCACTAAGAAAAGAAAGAAAAAAAATGAACAACGAATATAAGTTTGCTGTTTACTCCAATCTGGACACTCTCTCAAGGAGATTATTTATTGTTATAGAGAAGGCATCTTGAAAGTTCTCAAAATCTGAATTTGGATCTCCATAAACCAATCCCGGCAACAGTTCATACACTATATATCTCCTCATGTCATCCCTCACCTTCTTGGAGATCTGCATTAGTCTCTCCACAACATTAACCTTTGACTTCCTTACCTCTTCTTGATCCACAAACACTGAATACTTCCCATAATCCTCCGGCAAATGCCATGGATACTGATAATAAGCTGTAAAGGGATCAAAAAGCACCGGAATACAACCCGATATTAGTGAATCAAATACTGATTTTCTTGTTGGACTATCTCCTGGTGGCTGCAAACAGAATTCGGATTCCATGAAAAGTTCCATAACGGATTCAGGCTGATCGCATGCACCTGAACTACAGTTCAAGAATCTGCAATTTTGAGTACTTGTTGAAATGCACTGGTTTATCAGTACTGACCTTATACTATCTTGAGAATCCGGTCTTGCACCCCCAGCGAAGCTAACTAGCCTTGTTCGACTTGACTGAATGATCTTAAGTTGCCAAGACATAATATCTTCATCGGATTGAGGATGAAAGTTTGTAGGATGTGGGATTCCAATGTCATTAACATGCCAAGGTTGTCGCTCGATTAAGAGCTTTATTGGATTTTGCATTCGATCAAGGTTTAGTAATGTACTTCCCCATGGAGAATCATCCCTTCTCCGAAAATCCCATGAAATTTTCCCCAACACAAAAACATGATCTTTGCCTGAATTTAAAGCCCATGGTGTTTGCATACCAAGCCATTTCAACAAGTCTAGTGCCAAACTGTCCTTGACATCAGTAGAGACATTCTTAAAATGCCATCTCAAGATGTCTAATCCACCATAAAATGGTACATAGAATAGCTTAGCTTGATTTTCCTTGTAAACTCTACAAGGATGCTTTAATATCCTGGAATGGAAGATCGGTTCCAGTGAGTACTGATGAGTCTGGTACCACCCTTTTCCGAGCTTTGTCATTGGCTCTCCCATTGCGTCGTTGCTGAAATACTTACAAAAATCTAACCAAGGAAACATATCATCACAATGACTTACCAAATCTTTGTTGAACTTGGATGGTAAATCATACACAAATATCCCTCTCCCATCGCATGTTCCATGGCCTTTTGCTATCCATGATCGATGCAATTGCAGTTGTTCTTCGACTACCTTCACAGCAAACTCAAACTCTGTATCCTTATCTCTATCAATAGTGTCATTAGCAACGAAACTTTTGCTGTTTTCAGAAAAAACACTAGAGCTAAACTCTTTTATGACAAGATTTGTATTGTTTTCCGGATCAACACTAGAAGGCTCTTGAGTATTACCTTCGAAGTCATGATCACTTGTGGAGCTGGCATTTGCGGGTGCAACTGGGATTTGGAAGCTGGGTTGCGTTCCAGCGGATATACAGTAGAGGTTGTCGAGCTTTCTCGACGAGACACATACATGAACAATGTGGCCGGAAATAATGGTGGTGGTAGACGACCAAAGGAAGACGAGAAAAAAGAAAAGAAGAGTGATCGGGACACGATAGAACCATTTGTTTAGGATGGAATCCAAGTAACTAAATTCTTTTGCTGCCTTTTTGGGTAGTCTAGATTTCCTTTTGGACATAGAAATGGCCATTTCTTTAGGAGAAATTGAACAGGAATGGTTTGTTCTAGCTGTGCTTCTGGTTTTCTGGTGAAGATCTGGCCTTGAAGAAGCTATGAACATAAAAACATGAAAGCACGTAATAGTAGACAATTTCAAGAAATGCTACAAAGTTGGACTGCACGTTGTAGAAGAATACTATTAATAAGTTGAAACCATAAAACGCCATGAATGATTTCTATATTTTGGTTAACATGTTTATTATATAATAAGTCAACAGCTAATTTATGAATGTAGTAATATACTATTATACTATAATTGTGGATTATGGGGAAGATGCAAATCTTTTTAATCTGTAATCTGAATTAAGAAATAAACCTTTATTTAGCTTTAGTAAAGTGAAGCCATGTGATTTATTCAAGAACCTCGAGCACATTATCTTATACCATTTATTTTTAAGTCAAAATTGATAAGGAATGTGAAGCTAAGAACTTAGCTGATTTTAAGTTATCTAATCCAGATATGATCAAAGGTTCGTAATTAAGAATCAAGTACATGTATGCACAGTTCTCTGAAACAATACTGGGACACAAAAATTAGACTTCGCTTTTGTTTCAAAAGTTGGATCAAAATCTATAAAAAAAAAAAAAAATTAAAATGAAAAAATTGTGGCATGTCGGTGGCAAAAACTTAATACTATTGTTTGTTCTAAAATTAAGATATATTTTGACTTTTTTAAGAAAATAGCGACATATTATATTTAAATTAATGTTAATGTTAATTTAGTTGACTTTTAATTCATATGCTCTTACAATCTTGTAATTTATGATTTTTTTTTTAACTATAACATATTGTCATTTAGCATAAATTAAAATGTATTTTTAATTTCGTAACACGTGGAGCAATAAATAAACACATCGACAGCGCTCCTTAGGCATGCTATCATTATTCTTTGCTATAGGAACTCACGGAAGAGCTGTTGAGGTGACCCGGGTTCGATCCCCGGCAACGGCGTTTGTTTATTTTTGGCAATTTTTTACCAACCGTGCCTTTTACCTAAATAGGTGATCTTGTAATTGATGTAAGAAGTTATTTTTATTTATTTTTTAATACTCAAGTTGTGATCAGTTGAAATTTAATTAGCTCCTAGTTAAGGATCACAGACATATCATTTCTGAAATTCAAAATTGACGTAAATATATTTGGCTTGAAATTATAGCAAAAGCTATTTAAAAAGTATGATTAAAATACTCATTTCACATTTTAAGATTTTAAAATTTTAAAATTTTCCTTCAAAAGAAATTTTATAATTTCATACATAATATAATGAAAATTTATCAAAGATAAATTACTATGTGTGTGTGTATGTATATTCATCTTAACATATATGGCATAAATACTCATAATAAGTCCTAGAATTTTATCCCGAATCAGAATGTGTCTCAAATGCTATACTTGACATAAGAACACCACGGCAGGTCCTAGCAAATACTAACACTACGTACATGATATATAGCAATTACTATATATATATTTGTAAGATCAACTTATCATCACAAATTAATTACTTTCTACAGATTTACACAAGTGTGAAGAAGAGAGCCAATCAACATATATATTATTAGTACACACAAGGGTAATACTTGGAAATGTTTAAAAACCCTTGAGAATAGTTTCAAGCTAAACATATAAAGCAAATTACACAACTTAGTTCAGAAAATTCAGTTGCTAAATTACAGCATACTATCCGTCCTAGCGGGAAGCCGGCGGAAGAAGTTGACAGGCACTGATGGCAAACGATAGCGAAACCGGGGGTGTCGCATTACGTACAAGCCCGCCGCAGCTGCAATAACTTGGAATGGTGTCACATATAACACTACAGCTGCAACTACACAAAATGTGATGTATATTGAGGTAGCTCGTGGATCTCTCCAGCTTAACAGTGATTGAAGACGCTCGCCCTGTGTTGCAATATCACCCACAACCGTCTGAATCCTACCCGCCACACTCCTCAGGCGGTCGTACCTCATTCTGACAATGTCTGGGTTTCGACTTGTTGGGAATGTATCAAATTCTTCATCAAGTTCATCAGGGTGCACAGCCTCGGCCTGTGAGATTTTTGTGTTCATGTGGGGTGGGTAACGTGCCCGGTAGCGGAAGTTCCAGATTCCGATCAAAAACATGTAAAGGAAAATTGTGGGCAGAATCAGCTCTGGGAAGCAAGCAAGCATGATGTACAGCAGATGAACGAGTACTGTTGTGATCGGGTTTTTCCACATGCAGATATCACCAAACCATTTCCCAATAGCAAATAATCCTGAGAAAATTGACATTAGACGGAAGAAATTGGCCTTGCTCCGTCGCATGCTCCACAAGTGCGAGTCCACATCAGACATGTACTCGACAACCTCCTTCCTGAGAGGGGGTTCTGCCCGTCCAAGTCGTGCTGCCACTATGGTGACAGCCTGGTGGCGCAGCATGTCAAGTTGCATGACACTAAAAGGCCTAACATAGTGCATTTTTGGCAACAGAGGTTTTGAGTATGTGTAGAGCATGTTGACGAAAGATGTGCACGAAAATCGAATTGCCAAATGTACCTCACCCATCTTCTTTACGCCAGTAGGGTGAAGGACTAGCAAAGGATAAGAGTGCGTGTAAACGCGGCCAGCTTCGAGTGTAGAGATGCGAATGCGGACCTTCCCAATTTTCATGTCCTTGTTACCACCATTTGAACCCTTTTCTCCAAGCTGGCTATTGTCAAAAACACCAATGGTAAGAACTGTAGCCAGGTCAAAAACCTCCCAGGTATACTGCTCATTGTATTTTGGACACAGATTATCAACAATTGTGCGGGTACGAACCCATTTGTGCCCGTATTTCGCAACACAGTATGTATCTGATGTGCCCTTCCCGTCTCGTGTTTTCATGGGATGAAGTCCAACAGCATTTAGAATGCCGAGCTCCAGAACCCCAATAGATGGCTTCCAAAGTTGTTTTGCTGTGGGGCGAAGATCACTGCTGTAATGAGTAGATTCATCAAGAACATGGTAGCCGCCATCAAGACAGACTCGGAGATGGAGCCTGCTAGAGAACTTATCTTTCTTTAGCTGATCCACGTCTATTGCAACAGGCTTTTCTAAATTGAACCAACGAGAATGGATGATCCGGTCATCTGCTCGCTTCTCTACCATGCTCAATGGGATGATAACTCTCCCAACGATCTCATCTTTCCCAGGACCCACACGATCCTCAACCGTAAGAACAAGATGATCTTCAAATGGTTCTGCAGCAACAAATACAAGATCCTCATTCCACATAGGATTCAGTGACCTAGCCTGAACTGTCTTTGTTTTCATAACCTGCGTTCCAATGTGGGCCTTAACATATACGTCAGGGAACCGAGTCTTGTCTGTTGGAACCAAGTCTTGTGCCTCAACCACATTGACACGCACATACCACAGACGTGGTGCATGATAGACTTTTGAGCGTATTAGCGTTGAGGCAGCTGCAGAGCTGTCAATAGGCGTCGCTGCATCAGAATGCCATGCATCAGGAAATGCTTCGTCAGCTTGAGTACCAATCCAGACTGCAAGCATAAGCTCACTTTTAGTCTTTTCTCCCTTTTTATCTTGAAGACGATACCACTCTGGAGCCAGTGGACTATCCGGTGGAACACGCATAGGAACCTCATTGAGGTCAAACCTTACAAGACCAACAAAGTCATCTTTCAGAAAATCTTTATCTTTAACTACAACTTCCAAAACAGATGCCTGCATCCGTTCTCTTGAGAATGCAAAAACAACATTCCACATTGGATTTTGATCTTTCTCAATATGTTTGGTAATTCCTTTGTAATTTCCAATTCTCACCTCAACATATGGATCAAGACTTCCAGTAATATCCATGGTTGGAAGCTCACGAGCCTTAACAACTCGTACAAAAAGGAAGTGCATCTTTTCAACAAGATCATAAGTACAGGCAGCCTTGTCCGTATGAATAATCCGGCCTCCCACAACTCTTCCTCCTCCAAGAAACGGACTTGTCTCTTTAAGTGCATAGTCAACCGGTTGTGCTGATGCTGCTGAGTACATGCGGACAAGTTTTGGTGGATGTGGTTCAGCTTTCATGTGATCAGCAGCGTATTTTGTTGCTTCATAAGATTCTTCTAAAACAGAGGGATGCTGTTGCTGAGTACTATGGTGGCTAGGGTTCGGGAGATGATGAAAGGTGTGCCTTGTCTCAGATTTGACATTCGAAAGAGTATTTTGTACTTGATCTTGAACTGACTGTGGTTGTGTCCGAATGTCTTCTGCTGCAGGAAGTGGCTTAGAGGACTTTATAGATGGATCATCAGTAATATAAACCTTAAGGCCGAGCTCTCCTCTAACACGTGAGAAAATCCCACGCTTTTCCAGGGGGTAGTGAAGGACAACAGCATCTGAGTAAGGAACAAAGGAAGTTCCATTTATGCAAACCTTCCCAAGGAAGGACCTGGAATGGACAGCATTGACATTATTGTAAATGTATGCCTCTAGACTTAGATTGTGGAGGTTGGAAGGGTTGGAGATATTGAAGTAGAAGCTCTCGTCCCAAACTGGGTTAAGGTCTTTTTCTTTGATGGTGGTTCGGTACCTTTGACCATCAAAATAGAGCTCCACACAAGCACTGGATGAACCCTGCCCATCTTTTGGCAGAAGGTTGTGGGCGCCAACTACATCAACGCCAAGCTTAAGATTACTCATAGCAGTTGAGGTGGGAACTACCACAGAAAAGGCTCAACTTTGTCGAAGATGGAAATGAATCACAAAACCCTAAAAGAATGTATGAGAAGATTAAAAGTTCAGTCAAAAAAAAAAAGAAAAGAAAAAGCATAGAACCAATCAAAACCAACATCAGGGAAAACAGAGATTTGAAAATAGTACATTTTGCTTGTAAGATTGTACAGAACGGTACATAGACAAGTAAATGCCTTATGAATTCCAATAAGTAAGAATTACGGGATTCATCATTCGGGGGAAGTACATTACTTAAGAATTTAACATTTCATGGACAAAATACACAAAAAGGTTTGTCAAGGTAGTACAGTAGTCAATGCCTTGAAATAATTATATGGTAATCTTGATTTAGCAACAAAAAACAAACTCAGCCTGCTCCTCTGCTGAGTGAATCACTTTCATTTATTAGGAATTACAATGAGCACGAGATAAGGATATGATGTCATCTCTCCAATTCAGAGGCTCAATGATACAAAGATAAAAAAAAAAAAAAAAAACATCTTACAGTACAGGGAAAAGATCAATAAATTTCAAATAATTATCTGCTTTTGCCTACTGAAAAAGATTAATGGAAAAATGAAGTTCGACCAGAAAAAGACAAAGCACTTTAGATAATACAACTACCACTTATCCCAGAATGAGTCCCACACCGAGATTTGTTTTTTCCATATTTTTTCTTGAAACACTTCAACATATTTTTTCCATAATAGATTTATATTAAAAGTTTCACCCATTTGTATTTACCATTGAAGAAAAATCATCCAAAAAAATTATGTTAATATGTTAACTGCTAAAAATCATATTCAGAAAAGGAAGAATAACATCACAAAAGAAAAAGATAGACCTGTTTCAAATGAAGGGGGTACTAGAATATGTTTGCTGAATATGATGTATATGAGTATTTGACTATATGCACCTTTTTTGGCAGTAAAAAGAATCACAACTAGTAGCAATATAATATCAGCACTCAGAATGTATACTAAACCTCACTGTGAATCGCTTTTCCTCCAAAATATCAAGATCCAATTCAGCAAACCTTCAAAAAAGACTTCAGCAACTGAATCTCACTAAGCTAATCTTACACAAATGTACATTCTCAATTTAATGTCTTGAAATTTCTGATAATATATATGCAATTTTAAAAAAGTCAATAACCAATCTTAGAATTTGATTACAGTCCTACAAAAAATTTAAACTGCTAACCCTTCACCATTCTTTCTAGAGGCTGAATATATAGAAATGAAAAGTGAAATATCATCTTATATTAAGTCCCACCATTACAGTATCAGAATTAGAGAGATGACTAATGAATTCCAGAACCAGAAGAATCATTATGCTCTTGTTCCATTAGCACTTGGATTTTTGCTAGAAAATGGAAAGATCTAATCTGTGCAACTCAAGTCCTAAAATAAAAATTAGTAAAAGTTACTCGATATTAAGAAATTCAATAATATCAAATCTTTCTTTATTAAAACCATGTGCTAGTGTACCTCGTCAAGAGATCTACGGCCTTAAAATATGAATTTATGATTATAAAATTAAAGGGTTCAATTAAAATGCATGAAAGTTGAAGCTAAAGTCCTGAAAAATCGCTAAAGACACATGAAGTCCTCAACTTTACTCAAGCTGATCCCACAGAATATGCACCACAAATCACATAAAGTCCCTTAGGACCCAAAGTCCCAAACACTCATATGTATTTACAAAAAGAAAAGCTATAAACATTTAATCTGGACAAAAAGAGACCAACTTTAAATTAGTGTTTATAAAGTAGTATCAAGTAATACACATTCCATAATTTTTATGGCTAAATTAAAATAAATGACACTTACAAAATCCAAGATTTTTACTAGATCTTCAGAAAAGTGCTCATACCAAATAAGTAAATTAAATAATTGACGAGTCCAGAAATATTGTAGAAATTTCTCAAATTTTGAAATATTCCAAAAACTATTATGGTAAAACCCATATCCATAAACACATTTGTACATACATTCATACATGAATAAACATATTAGATCTTAGTCTGCAAGACTTAGTACTGAAATTAGTGTAATTTCATGAGCTAAATAATTGACATAATGATGGAAATACAACAACTTCAGGAAATGATGCTTGAAGAGAAGGGGGGTGAAAATAAAAAACATAGAAAACAAGAAAATGCAGGCCTATTTGTTGGAAAACAGAGTTTTCAGAGAAAATTATCACCTGGGTATGGCTTAAAGATCTTCAAAATGAAACCTTTTGAAGTGGGCTGCCGGACGGAAAGTTTGCAACTTATAGTCTTTCAATTGTTCCTCTGAATAATGAAGCATTAAAATCTGACAGATAAGGAAGGTGCAGAAGAAATGGAGTTATTACAGAGATGAGTGAGTGAGGGAGAGAGAGACGTTGTGTGTGTATATAAGATATACGGAATATATATATATATATATATATATATATATATATATATATATATATATATATAATTTTAAAAAATTGAGTAATGAATGTATACTAGTTAAGGAAACCATGATAATGAAGGGAGGGAGTCTGAGAAGTTCAATTACAGTAATAAAAGGTGTGACTTGCAACAAGATAATGACTTTGTTTTAACATGTAGTGTAGTGACTCCTTCCCTAAAGTACAACAGTTTTTTTTTTTTTTTTATACCAAAAGTACAACAGTTTGTTAGACTACCCCTTTTCCTTTTAAACTTTTGGACTCGACTCTCGTTCCATATTTCTTTTATGATCAATGTACAAAATGCACTTTTATCTTTATTTTTATACTTTATTTTGTACTTTAATATTTTAAATGTCTTAATGTAATTATTAAGTTTGAGTTTATTGAAATTAATTACACTCTCAAATATTTGAAATTAGTCAAAATACACATCAAAAACATTTTAACTAAGCAAAATACACCCTAAAGTAACAACATATTTGAGAACTTTTGAATGGACAAAGAATTCTAAAGTACATTTTTAAGTCATTTGAAAAGTTTGGGTGCAAAATAGAATTTCGTTAACTAACAAATAACATTAGCTCATCAAAACATGTCATCAGAAAAATTATATTTTTGACGATATTTTTAAATTTTATTTAGTGATAGTTAATTTTTTTAGCAATAATTATTGTTCTAGTCATATAAGTCACTTGTCAATATTATTTGCCTTTAAGTGTGTGTGTGTGTATGTAGAAAAATACATATTTCCACAAAAAATCATTTTATGAGTTAAGTATTTGTTTAAGGAAAAAGTTTGAAGTTTTAAAATAGGTGAAATTTATGTTTTCTATGTTTATACTCTATTTAGCACTTTAATATCTTAAATTTTTTTTGGAATAACTCTAGAGCCTCTCCTACATATTTAACAATAAAAATTTGAAGAAATGAAAAAGATTTTATATATAATGGTTCAACAATCTCTACTTTAGTTTTTATCTTAACACTCGGAGGTAATTCATTAGTAATGACAATGCAGAGTTGTATTGTCAGAGTTGTAAGATTTAGTCCCGTAAGATGTTGACAATAATATTTTTCAAAATTGACTATTTGTCCCTCTTAAATATATTTTTTTAGTCCAATAGATATGATATTTCAATCCACCACTTAAGTCACCCATACTTTTTTTAAAATTACATAGGCAAGATCTTTAAATATATTTTTTTAGTCTAGTAGACAAGTGATTTTAACCCAACAATAAAAGGATTCGTTGTTATTGATCCTTGTAAGTTTCTCTTTGAGTGAGTATATTATTCTAACACATGTTCAAGTTCTGAAACTCCTTTTTGAATAGATGTTTTTTGGAAAAACTCCGAACCTATTGTAGAACTCCTGAACTGAACAGATGAATTCTTCAGAATTAAGTATCAACCGTTATCCTATAATTCATGCTTTATGTTGGTTGTTGGTTGGCTTCTGATTTTAACATTTTTCGTTTAAGTTTTGCTGCCAACTCTCATACTACTAACTGTGTAAATGGCTTCGTTTGAACCTTATATGATTACTTCTTCTTCGGTTAAGTTTCTTTGTTGACTAACTGTTTTCAACTTCCCAACTGAGTACTGATACTTAGCAGACAGATAAAGTGAACATTTGGGAATCAAAAATAATTCTATAAATTAACTCTTTTCCTGAAAAAAAGACTACAGGATAATAAATGGACCATTGCTCCATAATCTTGTTCATAAAAATAATTGTGATGTCTCGTAAACATATTTTAAGATTTCTTTAAATATTTTTGAGAAATTATTCGTTGATGTTGTCCTTTATCTACTTCTTGAAGACATGTGGCAAGACCAGAATCAATCACTCGTTCAAGATGACCGCTTAACCAAAGATTATTCAGTAATAAAAAAAAAATTCTTTAAGGAAAGAAAAGAAAAATATACATATATCTGATGCAATTCACATGTCCATAATATTTTGTTGAGAGCATCCACAATGAGATGCTTTTGCTCGGGTTTGTCATGCCACATTAGGCTAAGTTGTCCGCCCAAGTATCAACCTTGGTTGGCAGGCGATCTGAATTATCCTATTAATAAAACAAATAGTAATGTCAAGCGATCTGAATTGTCCTATTAATAAAAAAAATAGTAATGTCTTGCGAGCACATTTTAACTAATAGTTGTGCGTTGCGTAACTTTTTTTATTATATATTTTTTCTCTTTTTTTTCACAATTCATAACTTTTGACTCAACTTAAAAAAAAAAAAAAGAAAAAAAAACTTAAATTCATCATTTTTCAAACTTTATAAAAAGAGACACATATTGGATATATTTCTCACAACTTTCAAAAATTTCATATTTTCATCTTATATCTTCTTTAGGCATTTTTGTAGTAGTTTTGTTTAAATTTTTTTTTTCGTAATTTGTAGTTATAACATGGATGTAAACAATCCACATCACCAGAATTTTTCACCAATTTTTGGAGAATTTTCACAGTTATTTTTCCAAAATTCGTCTTAGTATCCATGATATTCATCGCTACAGTTGAGTACTCAACAATTGTCCAACATTATGCAAGCATGCATTATAATAGACAATATGATTGTTGAGGATGAACACGAGATGTATAATCATTATGTTGATCCTTCTGAATTTGAACTAGTTGATTTAGGTGGTACCGGTTCAGACGATACTATCAACAACTCACAATTTCGTTACTCAACTGAACGAATTGTTAATATCGCTGACTTTATAAAAAACAAATAGGAATTACATGATAGAATTGCAAACACTGTCCTAAAGATAGATTTGATCGAAAATATATGACAACGATTTAGTACTGAGGAGGACGATTGAAAATATGACGAAATGTTGTACGCAAGTATTTAATTTTTTTTCCTACCGCAGTGTTCAATTTAATAAAATAGTTAAAGTTTATTGTGAATAATATGAATTTCAATTCTAAATAATTAAATAAATAAATTTTATAATTTCAATTTTATTTCATTATTTTTAATCAACTATCATTTTTTATTAAATTTATATTGGAACATTTGAAGTGTTAAGTTATTAATTAATATCGAAAAGTGCACAAAAAAATTTAACATACACACACACACACACACACACATATATATAATAACATAATCTTAAGAAAATAAATAAATAATTAAATATTATTATTATATGTTTATTTTAATTCACCCCTGCTTATATGAGTCTTATTTATAAAGATTAATTGATTTTTTTGTTTTATAAAAATTGATGATGTAATATAATCATTGCTTAATCAATGTAAAAGGATTTAGAAAAATATTCAACTTGTTAGGTGGATATATATATATAGTTTTAGTTAAACAAGGATTTTGTTAACAAGTGAATATTCTGCTCATCGATCAATAAGGATATTGAAATTACGAAAAATTCTAAAAATAAACTTGTTTAGAATAGAAATAAGTAAAATACTAAACAACAAGATTTTTCACTAAAATCTAAATAGAATGTCAGAAGATGACCTCACATTTACCTTTCTCAATCAACTTTTAGAAGGTCTTTCAAAAATTACTAGACAACAAAATAACGACTATTTTATTGACTAAGGAATGAGCAATCAAAAAGGTACAAGTCACTGTCAAGAAAATACAACTCTCAACTGATTTATTTTGAAATTTCTAACGAATAGATTTTTAAAGGAGTATCAATAGGAGTCATAAATTTTATTTATGACTAGTGAACTACCAAAAAGTACTCTGACAACTGATACTTCAAATACATCAGGAAGAAACATTTCAAGAGATTGACATCTGACACTCCAAATACATCAGGAAGAAACATTTCAAGAGATTGAACAAATGTTATCTTATATGCTCAACAAGGAGCTAACTACTTATATATAGCAAATGTAATTTTATTCTTCTTTATTTTGTTTGTGTGACTAAGCAATATCTAAGTGATCGAGTGTAATTTTTTTTTTTTGTGTTATTTATATCTGTGTGGTTTTTTGTGGATTCATTCTCAAATAAAATAAAAGAAGAGTGTAGTAAATTAAACCGAACCACTATAAAAATCTCCTTACTCGATTTTTATTATCGCTCTTTATTGATTCTGCTTATTTCTCTACATTCGCTTTGTTTAGTCCTTGCTAATCTCTTTAGCAATGACTTTATCATTATTGTCACATCAGGTTATTTTATTTTTACCAAGGGGTGATTTGCTAAAATTCTGCTGTTAACTCTTTTCAAAAATATAATAAGAGTTTTTAATAAGTAAGAAATTTTATAAATTGCTGATTTTAAAAGCAAACTTTTAAATTTTAAAAAATACTATTCAACCTCTTTCTAGTATTTTTCTTTTGGGAACTAACAGTTTATATATTCGTTAATAAAATAATGATGTTAAATATATATTGAATATAAAATATAGTTGAAAATTAAATTGGGGGTAGATAATGAGAGAAAAGTTAAGTTAATAGAATGTTGAATTAACAAAAGATGATCAGGGCATTATTGGTCATCATTGTAAATAAAAAAATTGAGTTAAATTGTAAATTGTGATTATAATTACGTAAACAAAAGAAAAAATTGATTTGACATCCATGACTTTATCATCATTGATTAGGATCGCGGATGCTCCAATGACATATTAAGAACCTTAACCAATTGGTATTAAGAGTAGATGATATTTTTGTCCTTCGTAATTTTATATAGAACCTGCAGTATGGCAGGACATCTGCTAGTTCTGCATACATTAGTCTTCTTCACTGCAAAAATAAAGCAATAAATCAATAATAATAATAATAATATTTTCACAAAGGGTCACTTTAGGATGAGGTTCGAATTATTTCAATTTAATTACAATGCATTTTGTAATGGTTTTCCCAAGAAAAGAATTTAATAACTCTATGATATCCACTTGTTACGTGTATATTAATTTATTCATTATTTATTTACTACTACGTACTCATCATAGAATTTAAAAAAAAAATCTCTATTCCTTTTAAATTGTAGTGTTCATTTTCTTTTATTTTGTAAATTGTACAATAAATTATCGTGTATAGTCTCTCCACAGCAATGTACTAATTCAACTTCTCATTCTGATTTAGTTTTAGTTGACTCTGTTTTTTAGCCGAAAAATGTAGCAATGCATATGAAGACTTTTACAATGAAATAGAGGATTTTTTTTTTCCTCTTTTCCATACTCTCTCTCTCATACTATTTGGTGCCATTAGTTTTACACAATTATTAAGAAAAATAGTGGAGTTTGGTTAAAATGTCCATATTAACTTTTAAAATGTGTGATGAATAATGAATTAATTTGAAATGTATAAAAAATAGTGAAAAAGTAAAATGATTGAAGTACAGTGATGTCACATAAAGTAATTAGGAAAGCAATTTGGATAAATTAAAATATGTAATTTTACATAAATGATATTGTTAGAAATGAATGTTATATCCAAAAAATGAAAGTTTTACAAGTGGACCAAGATGAAGAAAGTATATACCAATGAAGATACTTGATATATACCATGATAATTTTTTTTCACATTTTCAATATTGTTTTACAGTATAATGCTCCATAGGCTCCTTGTTCCATTATCTTTTTAGAAAATGATATTGAGCTTGTTTAAATGAGAATTTTTTTTTCTCACAGTGAAGATATCTCAAATCATACAATTAATAAGTTCACTAGTAATGAGAAAATTTTCTCTCCTGAAATAGTTTGTGTGCAAAAATTTATTTATTTTTTATTTTATTCCTTTCTATTCCAATTGTTTTTACAAAATGGGTCCCTATCAGCATGTATGTAGCCAGTAGTAGCAGGCCCAGCATTATCAAGATGGGATCTGAGACCTGTGGCCCACATGTAAATTGGACCTTATTTAATACATCTTGCATATTTAGTTTTGCGTTGGAAATCAAATTAGGCCCACCACAACAGCCACACTACAGATCAGATATTTCTAAGTTCGAGGCACCTTAATTAGGGTGGGAAGTTTCTTAAACTCAAGTTAAGCAAAGAAATTTAAGGATTTAGTAAGACTATCATTCTAGTAAATTCTGTTTTTTTTTCTTTATATTATAGTTATCTAAAATAGGAAAAAAAAAGTTGAATATTCTCTCTACTTCACAATAATAGACGCTTTAGAAAATTCACTGATATTAAATCTGTGACAACCCTAATTTTTGACTGTAGTTGTCAGTTTGTTACGAACTATGACGATTCTGTCTTTCAGTGGAACATTGAGTCATCTATAAGACAAAAATAACAAACTTTCATTCATAACACAAGATAGAGTACAGTATGCTCAGTAACTATTATAATTATTGTGTAAAAAGATTCTAACAGCGAATAACATCATAAATTCTTTACTACAATAATAAAACTGAAATCGTATTTAAGAGTTCTTAACAGTCAATTCTATTAATATTTTTTTTTTCCTTATCTATGAAAATTTTACATTTTTCGCATTTAACTAAAAGAGAATCAAAATAAATACGAGGATAACATGGATACAACAATGAGACGTGCTGATCAATCATTCAAATCAAGAATTTCTTCGCTCTCTTCAAAAAACTTTAAATGTTTCTCAATGCTCCACGTGGAATGGTTCTTTCACTGATATAGAAATTAAAGTTGCTGTTTTACACTTGGGGGCCTTAATTAAGGCGCATGGCCCAGATGGGATTCCAACCATCTTCTTTCTATCAAAATGGACTCTGGTTCAAAGTCTGGTTAAGGAAGCTTGTTAGGACTTTTTTTAATTTAGGAAAGCTCTTGAAGGAAGCCAACAAAACATTAATCTCACTCATTCCAAAGAAAAACAATCCTGAGAGTTTCTCGAACTTTAGGCCCATCCGAAGGAAATTCGGATTAATTCTTTAAACAGCGAAAACGTGTTTTTTATGTATTTATAAAATTGTAATATGAAATTCATGAAATAGGATCCGCATGTACATTAAAATCAAAAATATACTTTAGTTTTTGTCATAATAAATTTGAAGAACTGCAACAAGAGAACTACGATTGTTGTGTCTGAATTACGCGTTAATTGCCACATTTTTATTGGTATCCACACACAAACTGAGTCGTCTGGTCCACACATGCTAGTGAAATTCACCTTAGAGTTCTCTCACACAAATTTATTAGTAAGAGAAGTGACGGCTACCTTAGCGAAATTAATCTTAGGGTTCTCTCACACAAATTCATTAAAATATATTGAAATATTCTCATAGATCCAAAAAGGATGACATAAATATTGTAGTAACACATATTTTTATGTAAAATTTAGTACATATTAGGTATTTTACATAATTTTAATTTTTTTCATAATATTAATCTTCATTTATTATATTTTTAATTTATAATATTTATTTAAATTAAATAACTTATATGCAGTTAACATATACTAAATTACACTTAAAAATACATACAAAAAGTGAGCTATGTCATCTAGGGTATCATGTTTTAGATTTTTCTCAACAAGTGACATTAGAGCTATGCTTGTGATCTTATGTGAATTAAATAGAGGATTGGACCAAAAGTTGTTGATTTTGTTCAATACTTTATATTTTGTAATTTGCAAGCCACGAATACAGGACTTACTTTATTGCAAGGATTTGTACGATCCAATTGAGGAGAAAGGATGTGAAGCCTTCGAGTACGACTGACTCAGAGCGGAATAAGATGAATAGGAAGAATGTTGGCTTGATCAGATTTTATATTGATGAGAGTGTTTGTAATGTTGCCATTGAGAATAAAGCCTACGATCTCTAGGTGAAATTGGAGTCCATGTACCAAAGGAAATCAACGTAGAACAAGACTTTCTTAATTAGAAAGCTTGTAAAATACAGTGAATAGTCCTTTGTTTTTTGCGGGTACCATGCGACTTAAACCTGAACACCCTCTTTTAATGTTAAAGGATGGAAGCTTTGTAAAGCACTTAAGTGATTCAATTAGTTAAGTACGATGAAGACGGACATCGATGATGAGATGCACGCTTTGTTTTTGTTGAGCTCTTTGTGTAACAATGCAGTCCAAATCTAGTTGCCCAAAATGCATTAACTTGGGTCATCCTAATCCTAGTCCACCAAAGACTCACACAAAATGTCATGACTTGTCGGTGCACATGATAGTAAGCATTCACTTATTTCTAATATGGGAAGTTACAATCCATCCTTACGACTTGACGTACTCGTCAAGCCGATCCACTTACTCTAACTGGGCAGTGTGAGGTCAAACTTTCGGTCAGGCTAAAAATACCATCTGCAGCAACCCGATCAAAATCAACTGGCCTAAAATGTATCAACTTGGGTCATCCTAGTTCACCATAGGCTCAACCAAAAGATCATGGCTTGTTGATGCACGTGGTAGTAGACATTTACTTATTTCCAATGTGGGATGTCACACTGTGCCTAATAGTTGGGAGACATTAGCAGTATCGTTGAGTAACTCTGCTTCTAGTGGAAAGCTGACTATGAACATAGTACAGGAGAATTTATTCCACGACGAATATTTGTGCAGAGATATGAGGGCAACTAATGAAAAGTCGCAAGGTTTTATCATGCAGGGTAGAGACGGAAACAAAGATAGAAACTTCTCGGATGGAATCAAATTCAGGGGAGATCCAGAATGAATTTTGTCATCATTGCAAGAAACCGAGACACATCAGTCAAGAATCCATATATTGATTGAAGGAATAATCTAAAGAATCTGACAAAGATGAGGATACATACAATGACAAAGAAGAGAAAGTTCAGTTGTAACGTTGATGTGCCAATTGTGTGTGATGAAGAATTTAGATGTCATGCTAATGATTGGATCATTGATTCGGGTGTCGTATCATGCAACCTCACGCGGTGAGATCTCTGCATCTTACATTAGCGGTGATTTTAGCTACGTACATATGAGAAACAGTAGTGTATCCAAGGCTAAATGGATATGAGAAGTTTGCTTGGAGACTATCAATGGTTGCAAGTTGATGCTTAGTGATGTTAGACATGTTCCTGGGATTTGCCTGAATATGTTGTCGATGGTAAGCTTGATGATGACCAGAGCAAAAGTTACTTTTGGTGAAAGTAATTGAAACCTCACCAAAGGTGAACACTTTTTACCTGATGATAGCACGTGTACTAGGTGCAAAAAAAGGTGTTAGAAAATCATGTGGGATGGTGTATCTTCACATTAGAACTAGAACAAAAGAGGTCTTCGCTTTCATTGGGTACCAAAAGTGAAGAAAGTATGTGATAGCTCACAGCAGAAGACAAAGCAGTTGTAAAAGAATTTGACAAGTTTGTCAAATTTCAGTATGATCCTCCCATCGTAATGAGTCAGGCACAATGTTATCATAACCGGACCGGACATCGAATCGGTGAATTTACTGGTTCACGGTTCAACCGGTTCGACCAGGTTGAACCGGTGGTTCAACCGGATTATTATTTTATTAAAAAAATATTATATAAATTATATATTATTATAAATTCATCAAATATAAGTTTTAAATTTTTAATAATCAAAAAAATTTCATCAAATATTCTAAAAATTCATTAGTTATGCCATGGAGATGCACGAGAGAAAGAGAACAGCAACTGTAAATAACAGAGAGGTTTCATTTGTGAGTGGTGTGACGTGGAGGTTAGAAAATTTGTGATTTCATCATCTACTCCATAATTAAAAACTTAATTGTTTGAGTATTTGAATGCGAACTAAATTTGAGTTTTCACTTGATAGGGTCCCAATTAATCAAATAATGACTGTTTTTCTCAAATCGTTTTGTGTCGTTTGAAAAACTTGTTTATCTAATAAATTTGTTTTATTTTTAAAACTTGTCAACTTTGAAAAGACTTTGTGAATATTTTATCAACCGATATAGATGCAACAAATAAAGTGCATAAATATCAAATAATAACGACACTAATATTTATACTGGTTCGCGATATAGCTCATTGATATACCTTACTCTAGTCCTCGAACTCTTCCTCTGATCCAAGTCTATCCACTAATAAATTAGTACCTCCTTTTACGGATGTAACAAAATTTTACAACATTTTTACATATTTGCTATAATACAACCAATTATAACAAATACAATAAACGAATTATAACACTTATGTCTTGGACAAATATCACTTGTACTTTCCTCAAAAATTATCTTAAAACAAAATAAGCTAAAATGATTGTAGAGTGAGGGGGATGAATACAAACACCACAACTTTTTCGTTCCTTAAAAGCTTAACAAGCACAAACTAGAATAGCAAAAATATCTAGAAAAACAGTAAACATATTTAATATGAAAACACAAAGATTCAAGTTAAAATAGTTGTATTATAACTTTTTTTTTTGGAAATTTGTATAATCACAAAGTGATTAAATAGGTACAAATCTGTAAAGGTTTACAGCTTCTTGTTTCACATACTAGCTATGTTTTTCTGTTTGAATATTTCTCTAAAGAACTATTACAAAACTTCTCTCTCATGTATAAATGTTTGAAAAAGATATTTCTAGGTTTTTCTGATTTTTGTATGTATCTCTCTCAACTTCTTGGTAGTTTTGTGTAACAACTCTTACATATATAGGAAAACGGATGTAGAACCCATGTGCAAATCATGCTTCTTTTTCGATCGTAGCCGTAATATGTCACGTCATTGTCATTTAGAAGATACACGTGTCACACTGCTATTGGTTATTGTTGCTTCTGTTTCTGTCCCAGTTCTCCATGCGTTTTTGGTGTAAAGGTCATTATTGGACCACCATATTTCAAGGAATATCTTCTCAGTTATACCCCTTGCTTCTTAGCCAAGTATCAGTGATTTGCATGTAAGTCATGATGACGAGTGGATTATGTCATACTTATCCCCTAATGACAAGCTCTGATGTTAACTTAATCAGTGCTTCTGGTACCCTAATGACAAGCCCTGATGGAGACTTGATCAGTGCTTCACTATTCACTAATGACATCTATTGATGCAGTGTTTAACATTCCCACTGATGGTTTTCCTGACAGGTTTTTTCATCTATGTTATCCCCTGATGCAGTATTTGGACTTCCCATGATGGTTCCCCTGCCGTTTCCTTGACGGGTTGGTCCTTCAATGTCATCCCCTGATGCAGTATTTTAGACTTCCCCTGACGGATTTTACCACTGATGTCTTTCAAGTACTAACACCTTTATCCATTGATGCTTTGTTGGCATTTACTGGAATGCTTGATGTGTAGAATACTTGAATGTTAAGTACAACAGACATCCCCTGACACTATCAAGTCCTTTTTAGGTATCTACTAATGACTTGACTAGTGTAGTTAAGGACATCCCTTGACGGACTGAGTTTTTCATCAGTAAATGCTTATTTATGCAAATATATTAAGGTTTATAGAATACCTTAAGTATTTACAAATGCACAATTATTAACTAACATCTAAATCATCATCATCATTTATACCTAATAATCTCTCCCTGTTTATGATTATTAGTTTGATAACCATAAATCTAACTTATATATTGATGATGATGATGTCAAAATCGAAATGTATTAACAATAAAGAATAAGGAATAGAAATGCAGTTGCATTTATCTATGTGTATTTATACAAGTAAAAAGAATAATTATATACAACTTAACACAAGAATGATACAAGTGATTACATGCATAGCCTTCTCAAGGTCAAGCTCATCAACATCATTTATCCTTATTTTATTTTTTTACCCATCATCAGCTTTGTAGAATAATTTCAAGGGTTTCTCCATAGCTATGGGCAAGTTCTTGTTGTCATTGATGACTTTTCTCAGCTTCTCAATCAGCCCCCTCAAGTCTCTATTCAAAACTAAAGTATCTAGCATTGTTTGCTTGGCAAGTGCAAGTTGCTTAGCATCCATCCTCCTGAGCCAGTCAAGAATGACTCTGAACTCAGACCTATTTTTTATCTGGATAACAATTATCTTCTTCTTGTTTCTCTTTGCCCTGATATTTATGCTTTTTATTGAGTGCATATATGTCAGGCTCTTATGTCTATCATCCCTTAGAAATT
This sequence comes from Centella asiatica, assembly GCA_014636745.2. NCBI lineage: Eukaryota > Viridiplantae > Streptophyta > Magnoliopsida > Apiales > Apiaceae > Centella > Centella asiatica. Next base: position 33,676,941 of record CM025788.1, read on the forward strand.
CAGCCAAGGTGAGTGGTCCATATGTTACAGGAGTAGGAGTTTAAGCTTTTGATCTAGATGACTCGGGTTTAATAACATCAGTGGATGTTTGATTTTCATTATTTTTATCCCCTAATGCACCTTTTGGGGGCTGAGATTGCTTGGGCTGAGTTTTCCTTGAGTCTCTTGGCTTGACACTTATTTTCTTCTCTTTTTTCTCCTTCTCCGCTACCATTTCTTCCTCTTATTGACATTTCCTCCTCTTATTGACATTGTTGTGCATAAAATGCATAAGCTTCCACCAATTTCTTGTCCTGAGGAAAGACAAACTCCACTTTCTCATCAATTAATGCTTCAAAGGGTGTTAGAAAGTGAGTTGTCTTCATGGCATCTCCAAGTAGCTTAGGTTGTCCTGATTGAATGATGTTTTTCTTTTTGGGATCTTCAATCAGGATGCCCTTGTCCTTGTCCTTCACTGTTAGAGCTTGTTGTGAAGAAGGAGCTGTCATATCCCCTGATTGTTGAGCTTTAGGTTTCTTAACGATAATCCCTGATGAAGTGTTTGAAGATTTCTCCCCCATTTGGGCATCATCATTAGTGGAAGTTGAGAGTGAGGTAATAACTTGAAGAACTTGTTAAAGGTTGTCAGCCATTACGAGTGCAGAGATTCTATCCTTGTCAGTTTGGCGTTGAATGTAGACAGTTGTTGGTCAACACTGTCATGGAGCTTCTTGAACTTGAGTAAAGAATGACTGGTGGCAAAAGAATCTACAACATTCTGTACGTGTTGAACTTTCTCTGTGAACAGGGTTTGTATCTTGTGAGACTCAACGTCCATAGATTGACCTAGCATGATTAGTGATTTTAGAATCTTGACAAGGTTAGGATCTGTGGCACGTGAGAGCTCCTGTTTGAAAAGTTTGATAGTATCAATCATAAGATTCTTCTGATAGTAAAAATCAACTCTCATAGGTTGTAAAAAATCACCCATAAGAGTGTCATCTTTATCACTATTTGAAGAACTAGGTATGTGTACAGTTTCCAAGTTTTCATATTTTCTTTATTTACAAGGATCTCATCCTTATCTCTCTTTGGCTCTCCTTTTTATGTGTCTTCTAAGGCATCATCAACCTCTACTGGTGATTTCTACCCTCCAACAATAAGATGTTAATGTCAAAAAGGGGGGAGAATGATCAAGGCAAGGGAAACAAAGTAATTCTGATAAAGACAGAAGGAGAAGGGAGAATTGTTAAAAAGGCTAACAGATTAATGGTTGGGCATTGAGAAAATGAAAACAACGAAATCATCAGTGTTATGTTCATATGCAATCATGTTTTTACATGTTTCAAATTCAATTCTAAGAAATGGTGTTATAAGGTTGGTGTTTTGGGGGGAAAGGGAGAATTGTTAAAAAGGCTAACAGATTGATGGTTAGGCATTGAGGAACTGAAAACAATGAAACCATCACTGTTATGTTCATGTACAATTATGTTTTTACATGTTTCAAATTCAATTCTAAGAAATAATGTTATAAGGTTAGTGTTTTGACATCATCATCAAATCTTGATTTATTCTTATCATTGATAAAACATAAATAAGGGGAAATTGTTAGGAATTATAGCATTTGATGATGATATATAACACTTAGAATTGTTAGATTTGTAATTGTACAAGTACCCGCAGTAATGTTGTATCAGAGACTACCATCAGAGACTGCAAATACGCATCAAAGACTGCAGTTAGAGAGTTCAACAAAAGTCAAAATTGGTCGAGCAAAATTAGTTCATTGAAAACTAAGTTTTTGTTCATCGGTGACCAAGTTTTTGTTCATCGGAGACCAAGTTTTTGTTCATCGGAGACCAAGTTTTTGTTCATCGGAAACCAAGTTTTTGTTCATCGGAAACTAAGTCTTTCAGAGACTAAGTATTTGTTCATCGGAGACTAATGTTGAAGCTACCAGAGACTAAGGCAAAGACACTTCAATGCATTAAAGTAACCTTGAGAAGATTTGACTGTCGCTAAAGTCATTAGCCTATCTCCAAAATCGTCGGGCAAATCAAACAACAACAACAAACTCAAAATGACTATCACCAAAATCGTCGAGCAAATCAACAACATCGCCAAAGTCATCGGGAAAATGTTTATCGCTAAAGTTAAGTACTCGAGCATGAGAGGATAAATATCTATTGATGAACAAAACAGCTCGTCAGGAGATAAATATTCACTGATGAACAAAACAGCTCATTAGGGGGATAAATATCCACTGATGAACGGAGACTGTCTATCAGGGGATAAAATAATCAGAGACTAAAAATGACATATGGGATGACACATGGCTGAGTTCACAAATTCACTAACTCAAGTTTAAAGGCAGTGGAATTAAAATATAGATGGTGGTCCAATAAAGAGAGATTGACTACCAAAGAAGTGTCAAGGAGATAAGTTATACACTGCAGGTATGAACACTGATAAAGTAAAATATGGAGATAAGTCATACTTATACACTAGCATGCGTATATAGTTGTTGGTGTGAAAACTACAGAGATAACTTATAGAAACTTTAAGGAGGAAAATTTGGAAGCTGGCCCAATCAAAAACCAAAAAGCTCGTAGAGATAAGTTATTCACTGTAGAGATAACTTATCATGGGAACTCCAAGGGGAAAAGAGGGAGCTGGTGTGCTGATACATAAGAGATGTTACATAACAGGTTGGCGTACAAGGAAGGTCATGCAAAAAGAAAAAGTTATGTGACAGAGCTACAATTACCAAAGAATATCAGAGATATTTTTGGAGGCAACTCACTATGAAAGCTTGAAGGACAAGGGAGCTATGTCTATAAATAAAGACATGGAGCACCTAAGATAAAAATATAGATGAGAGATATAACATAACACACTAAGATACACAAAAACACAAGTATTCTTATTATCTAAGAGAGAAACAAGTTTTCATAAACTTAAGAGAAGCTAAAAATCATTTTTCTAGAGTGTAACTGTTATTTTAAACAAATATTGTCTGCAGCTGGTAATCACTACCAGAAAGAATTGTAAAGATTCAAATTGATTTACAATAAATATACATATTGTAGATTAATATTCATATCTTACAATTTGCTTTACTGTTTCATTTGTTATATCTTTTCAATAAACTTGTTTTAACTGTTCTTAAGTTTTAAACTGTATTAAACAGTTTAATTCAAAGTAAAATGAGTAATTGTATTCAACCCCCACCCCCCTTCTACAATTACTCCACGGGACAAACAAGTACTCTTAAGGATGGCCGGGCCTAGGGGTATTTAGGTATTGGGAAGTAGTAGTTCAGGGTTTTAAATGGAAATATTCTCCATTAATAGTGTAGCGCCCCCGAAAATCCCCCGAGCCGGGCCCCAGACACTGTCAGCGATTTGGGTGACAGTCCCCGAGATCCCCAGACTGGAACTCCGGGCTGCACCAGAAAACTTATAACACAACATCACAACAGCAAAACAAATAACACAGCCAAGCCTTAACAACATACCTGTGGGAATTTTATTCCCAAAATATATTATTACAAAATCTTAAGGTCCACATCATCTTACAAAACCTCAAAGCTTGAAAATAAACAGGCTGCAGTGGAAACAAAACTCTAGATGGCTCATATGGCCTTACAACTTAAACACACTTAAGCAATTCTCTCCTTCCCTCTCTTAGGGGACTCAGCCTTCACGACATAACCTGAAAAACATTCATAGCATTCTACATGAGCGTTTATGCTCAGCAAGTATATAATCATAAGCAAGAAGAATAAATAATTCAAAAGCTTTAATATTCATTGAGATTAGGCGAAGCAATGCCAACACCTCCTAAAAAATTCCATCAACAAGTATCGTTTAGGGTTCCCGAGTGATATCAATGGGTTATCTCTCTTTAACAAATAAACCTCGATTCGCCCTCTCTTCATCAGATAATGCATCACCTGACCAGACTGATCATTATCTGACTTCCATACATAATCAAATTTCATCCCAGCTGGTCAGCCGGGTCGTTTGACTCATCATTTGACATACGTAGTCCTTCGCAGAAAGCATATGGTCTGCGGAAAAGAATCTCATTACCGATGCCTTGCCTCGGTCTAACATTCTTTATCATCATTGGCCAGAATACCAGGCGAAAGTATTCAACAGCCCCTTAACTTTCCATATGGACATATCTTCTTGTAAATATTTTCTTAATTTTGAATAGCCTTAACGTGTTAATCCATTAAAAGCAGCGACTGCCAACAACACATATTGGCGTGCTCAACAATTAAAAGACAGTAATCATCACAGGCGGAACTCTATATATCCATACAGAAGTTACTTGGGTGTGCATACAAGTCCATGACTTGCAACACCCAAACATCATCTTTATCATCATTTGGTGTGCTAGGAACTTTAAACAGTTAGCAACCACCCAATAACACATATTTCAATTATCAACATCTTTTCACGTACATCGGATTCAATGATTGTACGTTACTTAACCATAAAAGAATTCATCATCATGCATAGGCATTAACATCATTCATTTACGTAAATCGAATTAATGATTTTACGTAATCAGTAAGAAAGAAGTGGAATGAATATATACTTGCCTTGGTCCTTAGCTAGATTCACTAAACTGGTTGAGAAAGGGTTCTGTAAAATATCATTGTTGGTATAACATGAGAAATCCATACTTAAAAGATGGCTATTCAGATTAGAAAAAGGTTATCAGGGCATGAGGTTGCCCATCGGGGAAAAATTTCACTTGTCAGAGACTATTTAACTCATCAGAGACTGCTGACGTCATCTTTACTCATCGGAGACTAAGGATGACGTCATCGGAGACTAATAAACCCATAAGAGACTGATGACATCATCTTAACTCATCGGAGACTAAGGCTGACGTCATCATCAGAGACTAACATATATCTTATCAGAGACTATGGATGACGTCATCAGAGACTAAGCTTAGCATGTCGGAGACTAAGGATGACATCATCAGGGACTAATTAACTCGTCAGGGACTGATGACATCATCTTAACTCTATCGGAGACTAAGGATGACGTCATCGGAGACTATTAAACCCATAAGAGACTGATGACGTCATCTCAACCCTATCGTGGACTAAGGGTGACGTCATCGGAGACTAACATTTTATCAGGGACTGATGATGTCATCTTAACTCTATCGGAGACTAAGGGTGACGTCATCGGAGACTAACATTTCATCAGTCGGAGACTAATGCTGACGTCATTAGAGACTAACATCAACACAGTCGGAGACTAATGCTGATGTCATCAGAGACTAACATCAACACAGTCGGGGACTAATGCTGACGTCATCAGAGACTAACAACATCTCATCAGAGACTAACAACATCTCATCAGAGATTAACATAAAGCTTGTCTCTGCTACGATGGAAAATCTTACAATAACAAACTCAACCTAGGTTTCCTCATGAATATGCAGAAGAATACAGTCTTTCTTTTAAAACTTCATTCTTCCTTGCAAATCTAGTATATACAGCTAATACACTCTGACGATAAACAAACAGAGGAGAACTTGAGATTCTTACCTCCTGGGTTGACGAAAGAGATCAAAACTTGATTGACAATAATCGTCCAGAAAAGAGAACTTTGAAATTATACAGAGATGGTAGGTTTAAAGAAGAACTTTGGAAAAGGAAATCTTTAGAAAAGAGACTAAAATGTTCTTCCGAATGAGATATTTATAGGAGGCTGAGATTAAGCTGTGAAATAAAATGATTGGTTAATCTGGACGGTAAAATGGCTGCTCATCATGATTCTTAGCAGCTAAGCATCGTAATAAGCCTGCTGTCCTTCATGCACACACGTTTAATCCACTTGATTACACACAAGCAGGTTATTAATCAAAATAATCATACGTAAGCACTAATGTCATCAAACTTAAGCTCTTGAGTCCTTCAGAAGACTTAACCAACAAACGCAAGCTTATTTTAAGAGCTTACAATACGGTACTGCATGTATATATAACATCACTTGTTTATTCTTGCAACCAACATCAAACAACTATAACCCCTTTAATGGGTCCAAAAGTATTCATACAACCAAAAGCGTCATATAATAACCATATTCATATTAAAAAGAAAATAAAATAACATAAAATAAAATAAAATGAGTGAATAAATTATTTATAGATAAACAATCAGACATGCAAATCAGACATGTCCTTTTGTATGCTCTCAATACTAGATGTATCAATTAAATCAAGCACATTAAAACTCTGATTTACATTGCATACCTGAGCAGAGTCACTTGGCTCATCACTTCGAGCCATCAAAGCAAAGTTGACAACCTCCTCCTCGGAGTCACTGTCAATCCGATCCTTGCCTTCCATGATCAAGGCTTTGCTCTTAGGCTTGAATTTCTTTTCAGCAAAGTTCCCCTTCTTCCTTGATCTTTCTTCCTTAGATCCATCAGTAGACCTAGGCTTCTCGCACTCATTGGCAAAGTACCCTAACCCATCACAATTGTAGCATCGAATCTTCTTCTTGTCGAAGGTCACAGTTTGACCTTCTCTCTTTGGGTTAGGCTTCCTAGAGAACTTTCTCCCTTTCCTTCCAGCCTTGAATTTCTTGAACTGCTTGACCATAAATGCCATGAACTCCTCCATGTCATCATCAGAGTCCAATTCTTCTTCATTATCAGTCGAACTGGTGTTGGAATCTTCGTTCTCTAGCTTCTCTTGAAACTTATTTGTCTCAACCATCAACGCAGCTCCTTTTTCCATGCCATGCATGCGATGACGCTGCTTTACTTCAAGTTCATATGTCTTGAGGTTATCGTAGAGTCGATCCAGTGTGAGGACTTCCATATCATGAGCCTCCCTAACTGCAGTAGTCTTTGGATCCCAGCTAGGAGGGAGGGCTCTCATGAACTTGGTATTGACATCTTCATTATCATATGTCTTACCAAGTATGGTCAAGTCATTAAGCAAAGAATTGAACCTGTCATAGATTGACGTGATTGATTCATTAGGCTTTGCTTGAAAGAACTCATATTGTTGAGTCAACAGTGAACGCCTGTTCTTCCTGACTTGATCAGTCCCCTCACATAGGACCTTGATGGTGTCCCAGACTTGTTTAGATGTCGTGCAATTGATGATGCTATTGAACATATGTTTGTCTATTCCATTGTAAAGTATGTTCATCACTTTAGCATCTTTCAACACTTGTAACTTGTCCTCGTTGGTATACTCATTCTCTGAGGCAAGTTCGAAGTGTTCAGCAACCACAGATCCATTAACAGTTTTTGCAGGAACAAATTTCCTGGGTAGATTTGGACCCTTCTCAATCCTGGCCTGTTAAGTTTTATAAACATTTGATGATGATTGTTCTTAGAATACTTAGGAATTCAAATGTACAGAAAAGTGTTGGTTTGTAACACTTTAGTATTGTAGCTAGCAGTAGTATCTCTTGTTTGTAAATTAGTCATTATAATAAAGAGATAGATTCATTTCATTTGTATGTACTGCTGGAATACTTGTTGAGTTTGTTCAACAAGTTGTTTTAAATTTATTAGTCCTTCGGAGATTGAATTTGGCTTGTCGGAGACTAAGGGAAAAGTCCACCAGAGACTAAGTTTTTGTTCATCAGAGATTGGAATTTGCCCATCGGAGATTGAAGAATCCTTCATCGGAGATTAAAGTTTTGTTCATCAGAGATTGAAGGATTGGTCATCGGAGATTAAAGCTTACGTCATCGGGGATTGGAACTAAAGCACCAGAGACTAAAGCTGACGTCATCAGCGATTAACACAATACCGCAGAGATTAAAAGTTGACGTCATCAGCAACTAATACAATACCTCGGAGATTAAAAGCTGACGTCACCAATGACTAAAGCCAAAGCATCGGAGATTACTCGAAGTGATCGGGGACTAATGAAAGAAGCTATCGGAGATTAGTCGAGGACTTAATCACTGGTGGAGTTAGAGTTCAAATCAAAGAAGGAAAGTCTTCCATGCACACGTAGACTTTATTGAAGACGTAGCTGACAAGGAAACTTGTTAGAAATCTTTCTATTGGAAAGATTGTATTTGATTTGAATTAGGAAGCTAGGTTTTTGGTAACTTAGTTTTTAGAAGCTGTAATTATAAAAATTACAGAATAACAATACGAAGCTGTATAGAATTGAAAGAGTTGTATTCTCTCAATATACAGAATAGAAGCTGACGATCAAAGCTTGTTTCGATTGTTAGAAAACTTGTAATCAATTGTTAAATCAAATAAAGGCAAT
>CM025788.1:33704153-33877696 GCA_014636745.2 Centella asiatica
CCCCCCCCCCCCCCCCCCCCCCTTCTACAAACACTTGTGCTTATATTGCACTAACAAAGGATTATGCTATGTTTTAGTTTTTTCTAGTATATTATAAATGATTATGTATGGATGTGCTTGAACTTTGATTATCTTATTCCTTCTTGAACGTTACATCTGTACAATGAATGAGAATGACATGTCCTTTACTGGGTCATGCCACATGGTTGGTAAGAAGAAAGGGAATGTGGGATTCCGATCGAACACCTGACCTAGAGGTTTATAGTGACACACCGAGGGATCATGCTGTTACAATTCGGCTAATTGTACACAGTATTTTTAGCAAATCCAACAGGTTTAACCCCCTGATGGATATTATTTTGAGAAAAATATATACAGGTGGACACCTGTCTTTCATTAAGGAGGGTTACACGTTGTTTATCATCAGCGATCCTCAGAGTTTTTCGAAGATTCTGATGCATCGGTATTATTTTACCGAACCTCACGAGCATAATTGAACTTTTATTAGCTTTTCAGAACTACCCTTTTGTGTTTATATAATAGCTAAGTATAAATCGCTTATTCTTGTTGAACTTAATATTTTATAGGGTATGGTGCAAAGGCTGAACACTCCGACAAGGGAAAAGCAAAGATGAGTGGATACTAAGCTTATGTTGATCATGTGGGTGGCCGCCAAGGAAGGAAGACATTTAGAAATTCATAACATTTTGGACTGTAATTTAGAAACACCTTAACTTCCACTGGAAACACAATATTTTGGGTTTGCAATAACTCGCCACTAATATTTCGGCTTCATTTATGCCACGAATAGATGTGACATTATTTTTTTTCCTCTATTGACGAAGTCCTAGTTTGATAGAGAATTTTGGGACCGTCACAATTCGTATTGCATAAATTCAAAAATATATTGCAAATGAACCACAACAAAAGTGGTTATATATGTATACATATCATTGTCTTTTTTTTTTTCATAAAATACTAGCAAAACTACACTTCTAACGGTCGATTCTATGTCACAAAATAATACCATCAGTGCAATGATGATACTAATCATTGCAATTTTAGTCCTTAGATAAGAAATATCAAACTTATAGTGATTACCTTTTGTAATCATTCTACAATGTCTACAAGATATTACAAATTTTCTCCGTAAAACAAAAAAAAAACTAATAACTATAAATAAAAATACAATCTACCACATTATATACTAAAATAAAAAATTACGAGAAAAACAAGATAAGATGAGGTACCTACATAATTATTTCAACGTGACAAGGGGTATTACCATTTGTTTATGTTATATATAATTATTATTTGGTTATAATTATTATTATAATATTTATCGTACAATTAAGTGCGTAAGATTTTGATTTTGTTTTGGATTAGATGTTTTTTTTTAATAAAGTTAATGTTAAAATATTCAAATATGATTTGGATTAAATTTTTTGATAGAAGGTGATGTCATTATGTCAAATGATTAAATTACATTTTTTTAACCAAATTGAATTAGCTAAGTTAAATATCTCATCAATTTCTCCGCCAAATAGCTTTTGCAAAATATTATATAATTAAGCTATAATAGATAGATAGATAACAAGTTTTCCTTCTTTGTTTCCATAGGCTGCAAAACAAATCCTTCAAACTAAATTAATCTCAATTTCAATTTCTTATTTCACAATCTAAGGCTCAAGTTCTTATAGTTATCGTTTTAGAATTATTTGATTGATTAAAATTATTAAATTAAGATATCTTTAATTTTATAAAATTATATTGTGACTAGTTAATTCTAATCATTGTTCAATTGATTATGTTAAATAATTTAGCATGAAACATCTACTATTTTAAGCATTTGGATCTATAATAACTATTTTAGTTATCTAGTTTCATCATTTATGTTAGAACAAAATAAACTCAAGTGTTTGTATGGGGTTGAATACAAACACTTTATTTATGTTAGAATAAAATAAGTTTAAGTGTTTGTAGGGCGGGGGTTGAATATAAACACTTCAAATTTATTTTTTTTGTTTTATAAAAACTTTTTAAGCACGACTGGAAATAGGTATAAGAACAGAAAAACTATAATGAATTTAAAATGAACACATAAACATTCAAGTTAAAATAGTTGTATTAAAACTTGATGTTTTTCTAGAAATCTGTTTTTCTAGAAATCTGTTTAATCACAAACTTGATTAAATAGTTACAATTTCTATAATGAGTTACAGTTTCTTTGTAATAAAATTACAGCTTCTTTTTCCGCACTCACTAACTTCTTATTTTCTTTGAATATCTCTCTTCAGATCTTTTTCAAAACTTCCTTCTAGTGTTTGTTGTGTGGCTAAAAATGACTATCTCCAAAATTATTTTTTATCCATCACCAAACTCGTCGTCAGTGGATAGATGATTGTCGCCAAACTCTTATTTGGTCGTCGCCAAACTCTTATTTGGTCATCGCCAAACTCTTATTTGGTCATCGCCAAACTCATCAGGAGGTATGTTGTCTCCAAAGTCTGAACACAAGAGTGTTTCCCCTGATAGGTTCCCCTGACCCCTTGACTAGGTTATCCCCTGACGAGTTTCCCTGACGGGTTTCCTGATGACTTCCCTTGACAAAGTCATCCCCTGATGGTGACGGGTTTCCCTGATGACTTCCCTTGACAAAGTCATCTCCTGATGGACGGGTTTCCCTGATGACTTCCCTTGACAAAGTCATCCCCTGATGGTGTCTTCGCCTTGATACAGTATTTTTAGGTTTCCCCTGATGGATTCTTCTTACTGATACCTCTTAAAAATACTTATCATTTTGATCATCGATACTTTGTTGACTTCTCTTTGAATATTCGTTGTGCAGAATATTTATCTTTTTAAGTAACAACAGTCATTCTAGTCATCGGTGAATGCAAAAACTTGTGCAAATATACTAAGGTTTATAGAATATCTTGAGTATTTACGGTTGCACATTTATTCTCTAAAGTATCATCATCATCATCATTTTCATCTAACAATTTATAACTTATAAAACAAAAAAATACTCACACGTTGATCGTCCCTTTTCTTATACAGTTGCTCTCATTTACTTTTTTCAATATAATTTTCTCCATTTAACTTTTTATTTCTCAATCCCTATTTTTCTTAATATTTTAAAGACGAATCAAAAATAAATTTTAATTTATTTATTAAGATAGTATATATTTAATAAAATTTTAAGAAAATAATAAGTAAATTTTGTAGATATATTGCATATGTCCTCAAGACTAATAACTAAGAGGTTGACCCCTAAAATAATTGTCAGAACATTTTGGATCATCATTTTAAAATAAAAATTAAAAAAACTGCCTGCATTTGGGGGGGAAATTGCTACGCACCTGTTACGCTGCCCATTATTAGCGTCATTCTTTGTTATGTTCCACCCTCTCCCAGCGTTCCTCTCATGATACGCTACCGGTGAATGAAAAGAAAAATATTAGATCTTGCTTTGAACGAAACTAGATCACCACATCGACATATTTCATTCTTTATAAAAGTATAAAAGAATAGAAGTATAAAGTATATATTTAAGAATAATATTCGTATATCCTATTATATTTCACTTTATTTTTATTGAAAGTGAAAATTTTTACGTCAATTTTGAAATTTAAGATTTTACAAATTTATTTTATGTAAATTAAAATATATCTCTAAATTTTGAACATATGTAGTACTATTTAACTATTCTTTGTAATAATAAATACAATAAAGATTAAAAATTAAATAATACATTAAATATGACAATAATTTAAAATTTAACATATTATTTAAAAAAAATCTTATGCATGAAGATATACACAAACAAAAAAAATTAAATATTACAATTAAAAATAAATGGAGGAAGCATGAGTGCGTTTAATATATTTTCATTATCTATGAATATGTGGATGAGTACGCGTCTTTCTAAACAGTAATTCAATCTTTGTTACAGTTCTAATAAAATAAAATATGAATAAGAAATTAACCTATAATTCATATTTATTTCTGAGCTAAATTAATTAAAACGACATAATTTTGATTATTTTTTTTAGAAACAACGTAATTTTAATAGTTTATCTTACAAGTAAAATGAGTTATTATTTATCGATACCTATATATAAGACCTCTTAACAACGATCTAATCTCCAGTTCACTCAATCGAATTAGTATAACTCAATTAATTTAGATATTTTTTTGTCATAAAATTAATGTAGTTATTACTTTTGTTTTATCTTTTATGCCACAAGATGTTTCCCTTGTGTTTTTTCGACTCGAGTTATGTGAGTAGTTTTTGTACGCTGAATTTTGAGAACGAGTCCATGGTAACTAGACTAAGAGGTTCTTAGTTCAAATATTTGGACAAACAAATAATGCAATCTCAAATAATTCAAACCATTTTCAAAATGGGAAAAAAGGAGGTGCCTAACTCGACAAAGAAATTTCTATATACATTAACCATTTTTTATATTTTGTAATATTTTGAAAAATTGTAAACGTACAGATTGAAAGATTATCTAAAAATAAGGAGAAATAAATTATTATTATTTGAAATGTTTTGTGATGTTTAGTTCATATATTATAACCATACAAAAACACATTTTTTTTAAAGGAAAAAATATATTAATATTGTATGGTTATAATAACAATGCTATGTCTTATAAAAAAAAAATTATTCCTCATTATTTTTGTATAATCTTTCAATTCATATATTTGAAATTTTTTAAAATAAAACATAAAAGTAAAGAATGAATTATTATGTATGAAATTTTCGGTGCACATCTAGACACCTTCCTTAATCTCTTTCAAAATACATTTACTAACAAAACCACTAACTTTTCAATAAAAACTTAGTCTATTGAATGACCAAACTCATGAAAAATAAAAATTCAGGCTTCAGCAACAAAAAAATAAAGATGAAAATAAAAATAAAAACAAAAAATTATTCATCATAAAACCCTTAATTCAATAATCAAAGATAAAAATAAAAAATATATATAATTTAAAAAAAAACCAACATTAAAGGAAGAAAAACTCGAATTTTCCTTTAAAAAAATTAAAGAGAAGAGATGAAACAAAATTTTTGTAAATACATAAAACAAATTTCAAATAGATAAAAAAGATTTGTAAACAAAAATATTTACGAAAAAACACAACTTACCCCAAAAATTACATAAATATAAACAAAATTTGTTAATCAACATAAATATTCACACAACAATTTCTTAATCAAGTGTTTATATTTAGAATAAGTTTTAAACATATTCTCTCCGTCCCAAATTATATAATCCTAGTTTAGTCAAATTTTGACTTTAAAATTCGACAAATAAAATTTATATTTCAATAATTATAAAAGTTGAATCTTATAATTAATTTTGTAAATTTTCATGTGATATAAATATTGTCATCCACATTTTATAAGATAATATATTTTTTATCTTAAAATTAATTAATTTAACTTTCAAACTCAAACGAACACCTTTATCACGAGACAAAATCAATATTTTAAACAAATTAAAATAAAATTACATAAAACGATACAAAAAAACTTATTCGTGCTTGCGCTCAGAATTAGTTTCCCTTATAGCCTGTTTGGGAGTTTTAGATTGGGGAGAAAAGAAAAGAAAAAGAGAAAAATAGGAAAGAAATAGGTGTTTGAGAGTTTTTTAAGGAAAGAAAAGAATGGGAGAGAAATTTTTTTTAATTTTTCTCTCAAAAATTGGAATGAAATGGAGAAAAACTTAAAGACTTTAGTAATAAAAATTAGGAAAAACATATTAGACAATCCCTAAACTATATTAATTCTACACATTTGGTCCCCAAACTTTTTATGCAATTTATTTGATACACAAACTTTTTAAAATATGCGAATCAGGAAATTTCATCAATTATTCGTTAAATCTGATATTAAATACACTTATGTGAATTACACATGTAATTTTCAAAGAATAAAATGGCCGATTTATGTCATATGTAAATTTTCTTTTCGATTATTCTCGAGTTATTTCAATTTTGTAAATATGATCAGAAACTTTCAAAGAGAATTTTTTAATAAAATAAAAACTAAAAATTAAATGTATGACTCATATTAGTGTATTTTTTGTCATATTTAATAAGATATTAACGAAATTTACTGATTGCACATGTTTTAGAAAGTTTATGTACTAAACAAGTTGTGAAAAAAAAATTAAGAACAAAATACACAAAATTAATATAATTCGAGAACTGTCGAATAAGTTTTTCCTAAAAATTATAATACTAATTTACCCTTTGAACTTAATAATAAAATCTTTGTCATTCCATTCATGTTTTACAAAAAAAAATTTCTCTCCAAGCACTTCCAAACAAGAGAAAAGAGTTTATTAAATATTTCTTTTCTCCCTCGTTCAATTCTTTTCTTTTCTTAAAAACCCCCAAACACTATGTTAATCCGAATTAAAATTTCTAAATTTAATATTTTTGAGTTGGGAAATCATGGGAACTCGCGAGTATAAACTCCACTTGGGAGGCGGAGACGGCGAGTTTGATGGACAGAGATGGAGGTCAAAATATACGGCGATCGTCTTTCTCAACCAGTTCGTGCCGTTCTCATTTTCTGCAAGTATGAAAGCTTCCTCTTCATCTACTTTTTCCATCTCCATTTTCTGCTTTTCTTCATAGTTTTCCTGATTTCCTTGTTTAGGGTTAATGGAATTGAATTTGAGGAGATCGAGATATCTCTCGCCAGACAACAACAGTTCACTCGCCAATACAAAGGTTCCTTCAATTATATACAATTTTTCCATTTTTTTTTTATTATAGAGAACCAGTTCATACATTAAATTTGCAATTATAGTGGTTAATTTGTACTAAAATTGTGGAGGAGTTCTTTTCTATACTTGATTTGAGTATGGATGGGTCAGTGTTGATAAATCAGTCAATTTGAGGATATTAATAAGTATGTTCTGTACATTCAATATATATATATATATATATATATATATATATATATATATATATATATATATATATATGAGGAAAATGATACTCTTTCTATTAGACTTTGTCCTAGTATATTTGTAAAATCCTAGAACTAAAATTTCATGTGAATAAGTTATTTTGATTTAGATAATATTTAGTAGGGATGAGATATACTGCTTCACTGCCTGGTTCATCACCTGATTCAAGCGCCCTAGAGTTGCCACGTCTTTCTAGGGTTCTAGTTTTGATTAACAAAAAAACTATGAAACGGATACTTGCCATAATATGAGCAAATGCATCTGAATATGAATTACACATTGCAGAAAATGATCCATGTTTAGTACGGAAAATCAAGATAAATAATTTATCAAAGTGTTATTCCCGGATGAGTAATTGTAGGGGGTGAGTTTGAATACAATTCTCAGTTTTCTCAGCCAATGTAAAGATCTAAAATATAATTTGTAAATTAATTGCGGAATTAATAAACAAGACAAATTATATCAATCAATAAAGAATGACTTTTATTGATTTTGAATCTGAAATACAATTTGGTAATCAAAAACTATTGATACCAGCTTATTAAATTTGTTCAGTGATGAACATCTGCAATCTAGAAAATAATTTTCTAGCTTCTAAAGTTACGAAGACTTGCTTCTCAAAATCTCTTAGATTTTGATGTGTTATTACAGAATAAATCTCTTTGTAAATCTTAGTGTTCTATTTTGTAATGTTATCTTTATGTACTTTCTATACAGCTTCTTATGACTATCTCTTTATCTGTATTTTCTATACAACTTCTTATGACTATCTCTTTATCTGCTTTATCTGAAGATGTATCTTATTTTAATCGAAATTTGTATCGACATCTATTTTTCCCACATCGTACTTTATCTTGTATCTCGAGATGTTGTTCTTTTGTTTGATAGATCTTGAGATATATCTTGCTTTTTCATCTGATCTGAATCTAGGTATATACATGAATTCTGACAATCCAAATTTGATTCAGACCAACTTCGATTGTGACTCTGTTATGGATCTTGGTTGGCTTCTTTTCTATAACTGCAAGTCCTACTGTGTTCAGACTTTGCAGAAAATGATCCATGTTTAGTACGGAAAATCAAAATAAATAATTTAACAAAGTAGTTAAAAAAAAAAAGTTCTGCCAATTCTAATAAGTTCACCTCATAATAAGAGTTTTGGGATTGTGAAATCCTAAATAAACACAAAGTCATATTGTAACTCTCTTTTTATTTTATTTTATTTTACCTTTTCTTTTGGTGGAATGAAGGGATTTTTATGTATAGCAGTATTTAGAAAGCTAATGACTTCAAGTAATGTGATTATTTCTTTTGTGATTGACTCAGAATTAAATCCCATGGGGAAAATGCCAACAATTGTGCATGGAAATTACAAGTTGTTTGAGAGGTATTTCATGCACTTGTATATTTTAGTTCTGATGTTAACCTGGACAATATTTGTAGTTTTGATGTTGCTAGTATTATTTAAGACTATTGTTTCGTCTTTGATATTAACACACACACACATATGTATGCGTGCGCGTATGTGCGCATGTGTGCGTGTCTTTATATGGATTGAGGAAAATGAAACTATAGCTCATTGTTTTAAATCTACCAGCTCGTGCTATATATATATGAATCCACAATATTTTTGAAAAATACAATGGTACAAAATAAAAAAGCATAAAAAGATAAAGGGACATTTTGTTTTTCTTTTTTGTGATGTGTAGCATGATTTTATAATCACATAAAATGAGTATATTTTGAACGATTAATTCACATTGATTCTAATATCGATATAAAAAAATGTAAAAAAGATGGCAATTTTATTTTTAAAAATTGAGTATTATACTGTTTTTGCATACTATTCCAATTTGTACAATTATTTGGGTTTTGCATATATCAATCAAGTGGTTATGTTTAAAAATTGCGCTATTAGTGATTTCCCTTTCTCCATACTTACATACATACATACATACATACATACAAAGAGACAGACATACACACACACACACACACATATATATATTGAAAATTAGTTGTGCATAAGAACATATACCAAAAGTATTGCCTTTGTAATGTTTTAGAGGAGTTTTACGCACTATAGCAGGATCTGTTCTCAATTCTTTATTGATGAAAATATCAAACTCCAGTGCAGTAACTCATATAGTCAATGAATTTTGTATTGAATTATCTTGATTATTTCTTTAATATCATATCATATTAAATTAATTTTTGAAAAATGTTAGACAATTTCACGCACACTTAATTTATTGTAAATAGTTTATTTCTGTAAGCTGGTCAAATTTGTTGTCTGTGTGTGTATATATAGGAAAAATGGAAAATTAGCTGCAACCCATTCTTTTGAAAATGGGCTTTAGGCTCGATTTGGAACTCGGAAAAGGTAAGAGAGGAAAAGAAAAGAAAATGAAAATCAGAATTCCTAGATTGTTTGGCAACTAAGGAAAAGGAAAAGGAAAACTAAAATCTAAGTTTTGTTTGGAACTTGGAAAACTAGAAGGAAAAGGAAATTAATATAATTAATATTAGATAATTTTTCTTCAAAGTAAATTAAAAAAAATGTTCAGATAATATCTTCAAAAATATAGAATTAGATTCCATGAATGAACAAATGTGGCATTCATTCATAAAACTGTGTTTGTCAGATTTTAACTTTCATCATCAATACATAAAATGCTAAAACTGCTGCATATAACAAACTGCTACTATTAATTCAAACATATATAAATTTAAATTAAAAGAAAATCCAAAAGTACATCCGAGATAATAGCGATGATGATCATCATCAATTGCATCTCCAGTCCAGCGTTAAATAAATTATCGGTACAAGCATATATTAAGTTGAATCAATCAAGCTGGAAATATATATTCGATAATCAAATAAAGACTGAATATAATCAAGTATAAAACCGTTTATATAATATTATTGTGATATATACAAACCAAGGCATAAATTCACTTAATGTGGTTCTAGTGTTGTATTTTATACATTATTAATAACTTATACTCCATGAAAGAGAAAACTCATAATAGTCCGTATATTGATATGATTTCAACGTTCTTGTTCTTAGCAATATGCCTATGCTCTCTATTGGGTTTTTGTTGAGTTAAAACTCTGCTGGAAATTCATGGGGACTGGACCAAGAAGAAAAAGAAGAAAACATGCAGGAGTAGGAGACAAGGGGGAAATGAGATAGTTATCGATGGGTTGAGACTTGAGAGGATTGATCAGACTGCTTTTCCGCTGTTTTCCACACTATTTTGGGAGGATTTGGTTTCCACCCAATTTTAAGCGTAAAACCAATTATTTTTTAACCTTCCGGTTTTCTTTTCTTTTTCTCACTCTTCTCTTTATCTGCCCAACACCTTTATATTTCCTTGGTCTTTTCTTTTCCTTTTCCTTTCAGTTTTCTTGATTCCAAACAGAGCCTTAGTAAGTTAAGTAATTTCTTTGTCCTTTTCTGCAATGTTCTAGAAATATCCAACCTCATGGATGGATAGAACATCCAAAGATTTGAAAGTGTGCAAATTTTCCATATGATTTGGCCAGTGTCGAATAGTTTATGTAATTTTATAAAACATGTTGAACTTAGATAGTTATACAACTATTGTACATATCGTGAAAGTTGATGATAGAATTGAGCATAGTGCGGTTTAGTGCAAATTTTCCTCCAAAACATCACATGAAACCATTTAGGTGTGATTTTTAAATTTTAAAACTGCATGTGATACCAATACGATTGGTGCAGTGCGGTGCGGCGTGGCAAAAGTTTGATGCGGAAACGGTTTGAAAACCAAACACAAATAAGCTCTTGAACATCTTTGATTTTTTCCCCTTTAACTTATTCTTTCTTTGAAATAGATTTTGAATTTGTAATTTTTGATGTTTAATTACTAGTTAGTTTAGATAAAGGAAACTAAGGGAGCGATCATGATTCAAAGTTTTCACTTAGAACTATGAAACTTTCATCAAGTCAAAATGCGGATGTGTGTGAGAGAACTATAATAAAATCAATTGTTCACCATTTACCATTGGTGCAGACTAAAATGCAAAAGTATCCCTCGAAATTATAGGTCATTTGCAAAACTTTACCTCCAAGTAATATTTTTGCAAAACCGTTCCCTCAACTTACTAAAATTTATCAAAACTAACTTTATGTAATTTTTCAGCCAAAAAATCTAATTGAATTCAATAATAGCCATAAGATCTATTAAGTGTAAGAATAAAACAGTCATTTAAATAACAAAAAAAATAAAAAAGAAAGAAAATATAACCCTCCCAATTAAAAATGTATAAAAAATGAGATGGCAGAACAATCATTTAAATAACTGTGAGCATTATGTTTTCTTTTGTTTTTATTTTTAGCTATTTAAATGATTATTTTCTCTCATAGTTAATGGATCTTATAATTATTATTGATTTCGGTCAGGTTTTTTGGATGAAAAATTGGATCAGTTCAATTTTGATAAATTTTGGCAAGTTAAGGGAACGATTTTGCAAAAATATTACTTTGAGGTAGAGTGTTGCAAATGACCTATAACTTTGAGGGACGCTTTTGCATTTTAGTCCATTGATGCATCCAATGGTGGCAGTTTTTTATATAATCTATGTCGCGTGGCCTAAAGTTTAAAATTAACAGTTTTTATAATAAATCATAGTTTTGTTTTCCTCCACTTTTATCATTCGTATAACCATACTTGTGAATACTGTTCGTTTTGCAGTCATGCGATACTTATTTATATTGCTTGTTCATTTCCGGGAATAGCAGAACACTGGTGAGCTAATTTATTTATTTGCAAGTTTTGTAAATTTATTTTTTGAGTACTTTAACTTGTGTGTGGAAAAGATATGAAGTGTTGGCTATGCCATTTGGTCCCTTTTAGGGATGGCAACATGGGTGCGGGTGCAGGTAGTTCACTACCTTACCCCGAAACCGACTAAGTATAATGGCACCTAACCCCGAACCCTTCAGGTACCCACACTACCCACCCCTGACAGGTACCTTTATTACATGGACCTGCCCCAACCTTTTTTTTCTGGCAAACTAAGGAAATAATTTAAACTCTAGCTTGTCATTGAAAGCTTTAGACATCCTGCAACTTCAAAAGATAAAAGCTCAAAAGTAAAGGCGTCAGTGAAGCCTCTCAACTATCTGTTTAACTCCCACAAGGGCACAAGTGACTACTAACAAATTGAAAGCCCAGAAGTAAAAAGATAAGATGGTAAATAATAGTAAGTTATGGATTGCTTTGTGAATAAAAGAGACATAATGGGTACCAAGTGTGCTACGTTCATTATTTAAAAAAAAGAACATGTAAGATTGGGGCCTGCATCAATATTACAGAGGACACCGTCCCGACAAAAACCCAGAATCATCATTGGGTTTCAGCTGTTCTCGTGCCTGCTCCTGGTCAATGGTCAAAATGGTTTCCCAAATTGGGTCGGTATTAGGTAATACCCGGGCAGTGACGGACGCAGAAATGTTATCATGTGAAGTCAAAAATATTATTTGTGCAAATTAAGATTATAAATGTCAAAAATAATTAAATGACAATGTATAAATTTTTAAACATGTGGTCACATTTTACAAATATGAATGAATTTTATGTAAACTATGTTCTTTAAAATTAGATATACGTCTCGCATTAATATTTTCAAAACTTATGATCATTCAATTTATAATATGTATTTATAATTCTTAAACTAAATAATTTACATCTATGTTATATTTAAATATTTGTTTATATATTAAGTTTATCACTTATCAGACCTAATTAATTAGATTTACATCACCTTTGAGTCATAAGATTACAATTATATTGTAATCATGATTGAATAAAAAGTTATCTCCAATTTAATTTATAAAGACTTATAATTTAATATAGGTTTTCACCAAAAATTATGTGGGGTCAATTGATCCCACTTGCCCAAGTGTAGATCCGTCCCTGGGTCCAGGCTCAAGGGTGAGTAGTGCAATCTCTATCTAACGAGAATCAAATGCCAACTTTAAGATGAGGTGCTCAATGATGTTATTCTTTCCATTTCTTTCATGCGAACCCTTAATTTAGTAAATAATCATTAGCACAAAATTAATTCTTTCTTTTCTGTTCTTGTTTCGTGTTTTTGGATCGTGATGATATTGAACTGCAATTTCTCTGTGATTTTTCTTCCACGAAGTACATGGAGTTCGAGAATTCCCAACATCTTAGCTTTGCTCAAACTCTTTGTTAGCTTGCTCGGGATTAGTTAGCTGCCTAGGTTGAAACTTGAAAATAATCATTAGGTTTGTTGACAAATTAAGCCTAATTCAAACAAAGCCGAGTATTAATCATTCAATTTTGCAGTTTTGCTTCTTCTACTGTAAATTTGTAGTATGTCTTATTTTCATTTTGTCTAATCGTAACTCGTTAATGATCATTTTGAAGGTATCCATCCGATATATTGAAAAGAGCAAAGATCCACTCTGTGTTGGATTGGCATCATTCCAATTTGCGCCAGGGTTTAGGTGATTAAATAGCTGCCTCCATAATATGCTTTCATTGATGAATTTTACCATCATGTTTTTGTTCTCATTTAATTTTTCCACATTTTGAAACTGTGTTGCAGTTTGGTAGACACCTGAATTATAATGATCTATAAATTTTTTAAAGATAAAATTTATATGATTTCTTTTGGGAGGTTGGTTGTGATTGGAGATTATTAAAAATATGCATTGGAAAATTAGCTTTACAGAAATTCAGTTTGATGAAGTATATGTAAGTAACCTTTTTATACGTGATTATTGTCTTCTTCGACTCTGATGACTGAAAATGAGGTTTTAGTATTAACTGTTAAGCTATAACCTATATCTGGTTACCTGTATTGGACCCATATAGTTGCATGAATTATGATGATGATTCAACTATAGGAGTTTGGTAACACGACATCTGAGGTAATTATAGCCACTGGGTAACAACTCATGCACCACCACATAATACTGATTTGCATTAGACATAATTTGATTATATCAGCAAAAGGGATTTGTCAATCCCTTAAAAGTTTTTTCGATGAATCCAATGTATATTACACAAAAGACAACCCATCTCTGTTGACGCTTATAGAGAAATACATGGTTCATCCAAAAAATTATATGGCTGCACTTTCGATGTATTCGTACTGTTGTATTCTTTAATTTGTTGTCTATAATTCTTGGTCTATGTTGCATGAACTTGGGCCAGTCAGGTATATGAACATGTTTATATTTAGATGTCAGACCTGTCAATTTCTAAAATAATAGGATGAAGGAAATGACACAAAGAATTCAAGTTATTGATACAGATGCATAGATTCGACAACTAGTATTTTCAAAACTTAACTTTATGGGTGATTGATGTTAGGATGTCAAACAGTTGAAGCTAATCTGAATATAAAAGATTTGTTGCTATATAGTTGAAAATAGGCATATACCTTTTGTGAGAAAAGCAATAATTCATGATTTCACTTTCGAAACATTAAAATTTTATGTCTCCTATGTGATCACTTATGATTTAAGATGTCCAACTGGGTAATTTATACTACTTGTATCCCTTACCACAATCATGTGTACGTATGTTGATGCGGATATGTTACCCTCAAGCAAAGAGTCATATATCACAACTAGCAATTATGAATTGAGATATTCCAATTATAAGAAAAGTTAAATCCCATAGTGGGAAGACAACTTCAAATTTTTAAACAATTAGATTGTGTACTCAGTTTCATTTTCTCAAGTTAA
Source organism: Centella asiatica (assembly GCA_014636745.2). Taxonomy (NCBI): domain Eukaryota; kingdom Viridiplantae; phylum Streptophyta; class Magnoliopsida; order Apiales; family Apiaceae; genus Centella; species Centella asiatica. The sequence goes on from CM025788.1 coordinate 33,718,906, forward strand.
ATATCTGTACATAGTTGCACCTTTTTCAATTTGCTTCAACATTAAATTTTAGTACCAAATATATTACTCCATTATTAATTCATATTCTTAGAGTTTCTCTCATTGGTCTTTACAAGCACTCTGATAACTCGTACTATACACCCTTTTTTAATGGGCTTCAGTTTTCTTGGCTGAAATTTTCCGTCAGCTTCGTATGTCCTGAGTAGTAGGTTTGCACCTTACGTTGGCGCTCAATTAAATCCAAATGTTGCTCGTGTTGCCGAAAAACTTATGTTGAAATCTCTTGCCAAGATTGAATCCTTTTGGCTCAAAGGCGAAGGTCAGTTTTTTTTTGGGAACTTCCAACCATCTATTGCAGATCTGAGCTTAGTATGTGAAATTATGCAACTAGAGGTAAAATGATATTTCTTTGTCATGCTTTTCTGTTTTCCCTGTTTCTGTGTTGTACAATGTTGTTATGTTCCCCTTTCTATATCTCACTATCCCATTTTATAAGTGAAATGTAATGTTAGGATGTCTGGAGAATACTGTTTGATAAAATATTTTTTGGTTGCATTTAGCTTATGCCGGACAATGATAGAGATCGAATATTGAGTCCACATAAGAAAGTTAGGCAATGGATTGTGGCTACCAAGAATGCAACCAAACCACATTTTGACGAGATGCATGCAACCCTATTCAAGCTTAAAGAACAGCTAACCGAGAAGAGCTCTCCAGTAGAAAAAATTGAGTCTGATCACAACAATGGAACTGGATTGCTTTCCAAGATATGAGGAGAAACAACAAATCTGTAAAAGTGACCTTCTCTTTTATATTGGAGCTCAATGTTGCCCACGTGATTCAAGGGAATAAAGTTATGGTGTAACATAAGAACTGATGTTCTTTGCCATATATATGATGTGACATGGCCTTGATATTTCATTATCATGAAATATCTTATGTATTTTCAGTGTATAGAAATGTTGAAAGGATGACAATGTAATAAAGGACTGTCTGGGATGTTGCTCTTTAACTGTTTTTCTCTGCTGCACTGTTGTATGATGATGCGAGGAACTTATACAGAAGAGCAAATTACTTTCATATGTTTTTGAAATAAGAATACAGGCTCATACCTAGCTAGCTCAAGTTGATCTCCACATAAACACTTGAAGCGAATTGCGAAACTAGGGAATCGAAAAACTCATGTAAGGGAAATAATTATAGCTTATATCTTGGTATATAGGGATGGAGTCATAACTTGGAGAAAATGATTTCATTTAATTTGGGATTGAGATTATAGATTCCGATAATGTGAGATGTTATAAATATCTAAAATTTCTAAACATATATGGGTATATATTTCACCTAGTCCAATTAGGGATGAACATAAGACAGGGTTTGAAAAGACCGCCTAGGGACTGACTCAGAACTTGCCTGAAAAGATCGGAATCACTCGACGACTGGACTGACCGGTTCTTAATTGTTTGAAAATTTGAGCGGTCCTAGTCCCCACCTATAGGATTGGCTTAGATCGGTGTAATTAAGTTTTAACTTTCACCATTCCACGATCTACATACATATAATTGAATATTTTAATTTGTATGTATTTATTAAAAGTTTTCATAATTTATTATTTTATATTTTTATGGATTAATTTGTAAAATAAAGAATTGTATATTTATTTTAAGTTTTTGTTCTCTCTTACTATTTATTTACTCATTAAAAATTTAAAATTTGATAAAAACATAGTATAGTATTGCAAAAAAAATATAAGAATAAAAAAGAGGAAGAATAAATAGTTTGGTCCGGTCCAGTCTGTGACCGGCTTGGTCTAGAACCAATCAGAACTGACAATCTAAATTGGTCCATACTTTTTGTCTCAAGGACCAATTTAATTAACGCAAAAACCGGTTTAAGACTAACCTGAACAACTGTTTGGTCCTTAAAACAACAGTCCAGTCTAATCTGATCGGTCTGAATATCCTAATCTTGATTCAAGTTTAATAGTTATCTTGTTATTATTATGACAGTACAACGAAAAATTAAAACATCGCACGGTTGTGGACTTCTGGTGATTCAAGGCATAATCACATAAAATGGAGCCGGTGGTGGGTGGGTGTGGTGGTGGTTGGGATTATATTAATTGTCACTTGATGAAAGTCCAGTTGATCATAAATGTGCGGTACATACTGTTCTTCCTTCAATAAAATATGTATAGTTTGTTCTTTATATATAGATAGGAGGCCGTGATTGAATTTTTAATCCTTGCACATTTTTAATTTTCATGTCCTACATTAACTTTTAGTTGCAGATTTATAGAGGGAAGAAATTGATTCCAATTGCTGAATATCCAAGAAACCTTGTAAAGGCATCTGGGAACTTTTAATTTCAAACCAACAGTTGTACATGCCATGGAAAAAAAGCAAATTAACTAGTATTTTACAAAATTTATCTTATTTGTTTATCTACAGCATAGAGACATACAAACCAAGCATAATTGCAGGAAAATTACAGCAATTCCACATACATGTACAACTTGTAAATTTCTCTTGAATCACTCAACAGTTATCCCTCCTATCTCGAGTGATTCCAGTTCTTTGGGTCTTCTATAATACTTGAGCAAAAGAGAGCAACAGACCACACTCACTGATGATGCCGCCATAGCAGCGCCAGCCACCCATGGCGGCAAGCGGAATCCAGTGGATGGGAAAAGGACCCCAGCAGCAACAGGAATTCCAATCAGATTATAACCCAAAGCCCATATGTAGTTCAGTCGGATTCTGGTGAAGGTTTTCCGAGAAAGATCAATGGCAGTGATCACATCCTCCAAGTTGCTCTTCATAAGGACTATGTCAGCTGCCTCAATGGCAATATCCGTGCCAGCGCCAATTGCCATTCCAACGTCTGCTGCCACAAGGGCTGGGGAATCATTAATTCCATCTCCCACCATTGCTACAGTAAGTCCTGAAGCCTGCCAATAAAGATGTACATACTTATGATCATTATCAGAAAGGTGGACAAAAATCACCCTTCAATTTAATTGTGAAAAGAGGAGAATGTTTTTAACTATACATGTTCCATATGATAAGGATTTTTGTTAAACATTGCCAATGCGTGCTCAAATGGATACGCAGATTTGTCAAGCTAAGACAATCTATTTCATGTTGTCGGATGAGATATGCATGCATAGGCATAATAGGTCTGTTTCAATCACGTCGAATTTTTTACCTGTAGTTCCTTCACTTTTTCTGCTTTACACTCGGGTTTGGCTTCTGCAATGACTGTGTTGATCCCAACTTCCCCGGCAATGGAGTTAGCAGTTCCCCAGTTGTCACCTGTCACCATTATACTATCGACTTTCATAGATTTGAGAATAGCAATGACTTCACGAGCACTAGGCTTTAATGGATCGGATATGGCAACAACTCCAGCCAGCTCCCCATCTATAGATACAAGAATCCCAGTTTGAGCCAATCCTTCAGCTTCTGCTAGCATTTCCTCAGCATCAATAGAAATATTAATATTCAGATCCGACATCAAGCCCCTGTTTCCCACAATTACCTCTTTATTCCGAACAATAGCCTTCACACCGTGGCCAGTTATAGATTCAAAATCTACAGCCTCTGGCCAGACAGGGTTCTCATCATCTTCTTTAAATTTTTTGGCGTACTCTACTATCGCCTTAGCCAAGGGATGTTCACTGTTTACCTGATACAAAATCAGCACAACAATGATAGTAAATTTGTCACCTTTATTGATTGATGCATTCGAGAAATGTGTGATTTCTTCTTTCTATAATGGTGTATCTATGGAAAATGTAATGCAGTTCTTGTTTATGACTTGACTCCTCAACATATATTTTTTTAGAATGCATATGATGCATCTAATAGTATAAGATGGTTTTAAAATGAAAGTAAAAAAGTAAAAAAAAAGAAAAAAGAAATTGAACAATAAAGCCTGCACATCATACCTCAGCTGCAGCAACCAACTCATAAAATTCTCTAAGTACCATATTTTTTAAAAGCCTTGTGTTAACAACCACTGGCTTCCCCATTGTGAGAGTCCCAGTCTTGTCGAAGACAATGCAATTAACCTAGGGGAATTGATGAATCAAAGTATTAATAACTCTAATTATTCTCTAGAAAATAACTTATGATTAATTTCGAATATGTAACAGGTATAATGGTCCATGACAAGACAAGGTTCGGTCGAGCTCAAAGTATATTTCATAAAGTCTGAAGTAATTTCTTACTATCCTATACACAATCAGATTTTTCGAGTTAGTTATTTATTTCACTGTTGCATCATAACTTACTAGTAACTAAATTAGAGTGACATGCTAACCTTATGAGCACTTTCTAGGGCCTGACCTCCTTTGATAAGCACACCTTGAGAGGCACCCACACCTGTACCAACCATAACAGCTGTTGGGGTTGCCAAGCCTAGAGCACATGGACAAGCAATGACCATGACAGATATACCAAATTGAAGGGCAAGTTGAAAGCTATCCATGGAAGAAGGAATCCAAGATTTTGGATAGCTGTGAAATTTTCCAGCTAAATACCATGCGAGCCAAGTGGAAACAGAGAAAAATATAACCTGCAAATATCAAATAAATTGAGACAGAAGAACATATAAATTCAAATACAAAGGGCATCTCAACAAATTTACCATAGGCACAAAAAATTTGGAAATGCGATCAGCAAATTTCTGGACTGGAGCTTTCGCCATCTGTGCTGACTCAACAAGTCGAACAATTTGTGACAGGGCACTCTCTGATCCTACACGTGTTGCCTTAATATGCAACACCCCATTCTCATTCACAGTGCCCCCAATCACAGTATCTCCCTGCCTCTTGGCCACTGGACGAGATTCTCCGGTGATCATGCTCTCATTTACATGGCTCTGTCCCCAAATGACAATACCATCTGATGCTACTTTTGCACCAGGAAGTATTTTGATCACGTCATTCCTTTGAATCAAGCGACTATCTATTTCTTCCTCATTAACCACATTTCCTTCACTATCAAGGGTTAAAAGAGTTGCTGTATCAGGAGCCAAGTCCATAAGTTTAGCAATGGCTTCCGACGTCTTTCCTTTTGCCAAGATTTCTAAATATTTCCCAAGGAGAATAAATGATATAAGCATTGAGCTCGTCTCAAAGAAATCCGTGGCCTTGAAATGTGGAGAAGTGGCAGCTCTCATAACCAAGTAGACAGAATAAAAGTACGCTGCATTGGTTCCTAATGCAATCAAAACATCCATGTTTGCAGATCCATGGCGCAATGATTTGTAGGATCCAATGTAAAATCGTCTACCAATGATGAACTGCACTGGAGTAGCCAGAATCCACCTCAGAAGCTCCCCAATGCTCAACATGTTGACAACTTTTGTGTCCAATCCATGCTTAATTCCAGGGATATACATAAATACCATGGATGTCAGGAATACTGGAACTGTAAAAATTAAACTCCATAGGAAGGATCTGTAATACTGTTTAATTTCCTCTCGCTTATGGGCGTCTCTGCCTCCTTCTCCTTCTGGATATATCATTGCCGAGAAACGGCCAGATCCCGTTGACTCGATGACTTTGATAAAATTTCTAGGTCCTGTCATATCTGCTTTGTAAGAAACAGAAAACTTTTTGCTTTCAGGATCAATATTTATATCGTCAACTCCTGGTAGTGCTTCAAGAGAATTTTCAATCATTCTCATAGATCTTTCAGTTCTCACCCCATCAATTTTTAGTTCAATCCTGCTACGATCTTCCCCGGTACTGATAAGTATGGCCTGAAAGCCAGTATCTTCTACGGTTTCCATAATTTGATTATGCCCCAAAATCTTTGGATCATATTGAACTTGAGCTTCTTCAGTTGCTAATGCAACTTGGGCTTTGTGTACTCCGGGTAGAGCCTGCAAAGCAGATTCAACAGTTGTGGAGCAAGAAGTGCATGTCATTCCTTTGATGAGGATTCTGCATACTTGTGTGGATTTATCAGTAAGCTCTTCTTTAATCAAAGTGGCTTGGAAACCAATGTCTTCAATAGTCTCACGAATTGTTTCCTCCTGCTCATAAGAACATCGAATGCTTTTAGTGCAAACACAAGTACGAAGCAAAAGGATCATCATATACATTACAAGAAGAGAAAATGCATGCTTTTGATGAAAAAAAATAAAAATCAAAGAACAACTTGTATTGCAGTGTAACAGAATAAAGCAAATTTATCAATGAAATACTTGTTTTGCTACTCAAACCAAAATAATCTAGCATTCTCAATCGATTGCATTTCAATACTCAAGCACAAAGATTACCAATTATAATTATGTCTCTGTTCCTCAGTCAATGTACAAAACTTACGAAATTCAGAAAGTTGGAGGTTCGGAGGTTGTGGAACAGCCAATTAGCTCAAGTGGTAATGAACATTCCCTTATGGCCTAGATGTCCAGAGATTAAATCTCATAGGGTGAGAACCTGGTGAGAAATGGGTTACTAGTAGGAAAAATTTCGCTGATCAAAGAAAACAAAAGTTGGAAGCAACACTCGTTGTGTCGGGCATAATTAAATAATGCCTAGAATCCATTACGTACTACATCGATGATGTTATATACTATGTGAAGGATAGGTCTTCTTTATTTCCAAGAAGATCAATCTTGAGCAAGCATCACCTTTGCGATCTTCTAAAACAATCCTGTTCGTATATATTATGTAATGTGCTATATTATTACTGTCCTTTTGGTCCAAGATATCCAGGTCTGCATAATTGTCCTTGTTTGTTTTGAATTTTTGATTGCAAAGTTCTGTGCCTTTGACAAATGACAATATTTCCATTTTCAACAGCACCATTTTATTAAGGCAACACATCCATCAATACTAATCATGTGTTCCATAATAATTGTATAGTTCATTTTCAATGCTTTTTTTTTCTTAATAAGGTTTCATCACCAAGTCCAACTAGTTTGAAATGAAAGTGCTAATGTAGATTTTGATCATTCAATAATACCACAGTTTCAAAAAGGACTGGCTATCAAGCAACATATATACAAGTTACTAGCAGATAAATCTCTGTTTGAATTTCTATCCCTTTTGTATGTTGATATGTAAGTAAATCCAAGAACTGGATCTCTAGTAGTGTGTATATATATATATATTTCGGCCTGACGACCTTGACCATATCAGAAATAAGATTTTTGTTGAACCCTTTAACATATAAATCATAGAAAGGCCAAGATTATATATACATATATATATATGTGTGTGTGTGTGTGTGTGTGTGTATTGTATATATATATATATATATATAGAGAGAGAGAGAGAGAGAGAGAGAGAGAGAGAAGAGAGAGAGAGCGACACACACATAATTACTTTATATTACTCTTTCGCACTCCATAATTCCAATCAAAGTAAAACAACATATATTTTCCACTGTTTTTGTCTTATATAAATAGTCAAACACGCTTGACAATAAACAAAGGCAGAAAACATAAGCAAAGAATGTTAAGAAAAAGCAAAACAATAATAATACACAATAGGATTCTCCATAACTTACAAACACGGCAACATGTAACTAAATTCTTTAATTTATCATTTTAAGTGGTCTTAAAGCAAAATAGAACAAAGGACAAAATTGTCCATAAAAGTTGGTCACATGGGGATGAAAAAGAAAATGTGTTCAGCTGTATTACATGATATTTCAGATAAAGTTAAATAAAAGAGAACAAATTTTGACTAAATATAGTAATATATTGCATGATTTTATTTTGGTAAAACAGAAATTCATTAAACTATATTGCATGAAAATTGAACGTGTACGATTACAATATTAATTTTTCTACTGGTTGTAGATCCGATGAAAACATAAAAATTAAAAATTACTGAGATTAGGGAAAGGAGATCTTCATCAAAGAGGAAAATGTTGAATTAGATGAAATTTCATGTATCAATTAACGACCAAAATGTAACTCTTCCTCGAATTTATAGGTCATTTAAAAAATTCTTCTTTCAAATAATATTTTTATAAAATTGTTCGTTCATCCTATAAAAATTTATCAAATAAAACCAACTTGATCCAATTTATCGTCCAACCGATTCAATTCAGTTGCAATAAATTTATAATGATGTCCAAAATTTTTAAATTTTGTTCTTATTTAGAAAAGTATATATAATCCAATTAACTTAATAAAAATCACAGTAAATATCATCATCGTCAGAATAATCTATCTAGAAATTCATATAATTTAAATCTTGATATAATTTCAACGGTGATGATGCCCCATTAATCCAACGAATCTCAACCAAATGAACAAAATCTGCGAAAAAAAAAAAACTAGAAAACTCACATTAACAAAGGCAGGATAAAACATGACTTGAGCTCGGTTGTTGAGCACATCGACGGCGGCCTCTTTGATACCGGGGAGTCGCTTGACGGCCTTCTCGACGGATCCGGCGCAAGCTGAACAAGTCATTCCGATGACGGAGAACAGAGCTTTGGCCTCCGATTCTTCGATCATCTTCTCTTCTTCCGGCGAAACCGAAACCCCTTTTGGGTATTTCGGCATTGACGGGTATCGCGGCGTCGGAGACAGATCGCCATGGCTCTTCGGCGGCTGTCGTATACACGTCAGTGATAAGAATTTCACCGCCATTGACAAACTATAGAAATGAAATTTAGGCTTTTTGATGATTTAATGAGAAAAGGAGAGTTTGAATTGCGGTTGTATTTGTAGGTGGTAAGTGGGCCCATTTTATAGATTGTGGGCCCCAGTAAATACATTAACTGAATTTTAAGTTTTTGGGTTTTAAACCGCCATTGAATCGACACTTTGTTTGGACCAGGGGCATAAGAGTAAATCCGCGAATTTCCCGGGCTTTTATTTTTTGATTTTCATGGTCATTTTTAGGCAAATATATATATATATATATATATATGAGATTACGGAAAATAAGTTATAGCCTAGTTTTTCAATTTTGGGTTATAATAATTTTTTTTTATAATTTTATTATATTTTTGAAAAATCTAACTGTACAGATTAAAATTATCTTTAAAAAGTAATAGAGTACAAATTTTTATAAGTTTATATGATATTCAAAGTTCAATAACTTTTCATGAGTAAAATTTTGTATAATTATAAAAATCACTTTACGCATTATCAAAAATTATGAAAATTTTTATATCTTCATATTTTTGAATACTCTATTCATTCATGCGATTGAATTTTGTAAAAATATTACAAAATGTAAGAAGAAAGTACTACAACCCAAAATTGAAAAATAGACTACAACTTATTTCTCTTTTTCTATTATATATATATATACACACATACAATGACGAAGCCTCTTACGTATGCAGCACCGAATTTTTTTTTTTTTGATATTAGAAGAAATCTCACAATATTTCCATTATTGTTAATATTTGAGGATGATAATATTTAATTTGGTCACTATTTCTTGAATTTCAAAACTTTCAATTTTACGTATTACATAAAATAATAATACAAAAAATGGCTATAAATGTAAGAGTGTGGGTAAGTTGATGGTCTCCTATGTAACCTAAAAAATGTTAATTATATTTTAAATTAATATCTGTGTATTATCCAAAATTTTTTGTAATAAGTATATCATAATATATGTATAGTTGTATTTTAGTATTTTACATATATATATATATATATATATATATAAACTTAATAATTAAGTGTCTGTAATATTAAATTTTAGTACTATATATATTGAATTATGAAAAATAAGTTGTACCCTATTTTTTATTTTTGGTTTGTGGTAATTTTCTTATATTATGCAATGTTTTTTGGAAAACTAACCATATAGGTAAAAACAAACTTATGAAATAATAGAGTATGCAAAATTTCATAAAATTTTATTATGTCCATCATAGTTTTTTAACGATACAAGTTCAACAAATTTTCGTAAAGAAACTTTTATATAATTTATGTAATTATAAAAATTACTCTATGCATCATAAAAACTAATGAAAATTTACACATCTTTGTCTTTTTTTTAATGTCTTATTCATCCCAAAGGTTGGATTTCTTAAAAATATAGCGGGATATAAAAAAAATTACTATAGTCCTTTTTTAAAAATAAGTTGCAACCTATTTCTTATTTTCTATATATATATATATATATATATATATATATATATATATATATAAGGGAATATGTGTAAGCTTAATAAGTATCCATAATATTAAATTACAGTAAAACGTCGTCCTCTTATCGTAAGAATTAAATCATCATTTTTAGGGTTTATAATTAAAACTACGTCATTTTGATTAATTTTATAATAAAGACATACATAACTTTATTTGCCCATATTTGAATTAAATAATTCTTAATTACTAATTCTTTACACACAAATTATTTTATAAAAAAATCACAAAAATGTATGAAGATAAATAAAGATTTTTTAAGCTAATTGCCAATTGCAATTGTTGCATGAGAAGTGATAATGAAAAGAAAGATTTTTTAAGGTAGTGCTACTTAATTAATATTCCACAAAAGATAGAGTCAACTCATTTCATATTTCATCCTTGGTATTAAGTAAGAAATGAGTTAATTAAGTAAATTTTTGGGTATCCAAAGATTTAATCCAATGTACATTAACACTATGTTACTGAGCTTTTTTAGTGATAGAAAAGAATAAAAATGAATTGAAAAATTATGCCTTCTATTGTTAATGAGTTTTATGAGGATAGAAAATAAAAAAAATTGTCTAGAAAAGTGACTCCATTTTTTAATTTAAGTTTTCTTATCTAACTTGACATGATTTGGATGGAAAAGAAAAAAAAATGCTAATTTCAATTTTACCCTCGAATAATAGAAGAAATCAAAAAAAAATATTATTATTAGACATGGATAGAATAGTAAAAGGTTAAATTTTATCCTAAAACTAATAAATTTTCTATCCATTTCTATTATAAACTTAGTTACAACATTCAATAAAAATTTTAAATTTTATGTTCTTTTCTTTTCTGTTGTATTTAAGTTTTCTATCATTTTCTTTTCCATTCAAAACTCAATAACCCAACTTTATGGAGAAAATGAGAGAGAAAGAAAGAATTCAAAATCCAGATGGCATAAGTCATTGAACAAACGTTTGACTTTATTTAATTTGTTATTTCCTTTGATAATTATGTAAATTTTTTATTTAATTTAAAATAATTAATAAAAAAATATAATAAGGATTAATATGAATACAAATTTTACATAAAATAAAATATTTAACATCTAAAATACTTTATTTAAAGTTACATGCAAAAAAGTCAAACGACAGTTATTTTAAATCGAAGAAAGTATATGCGAAAATTAAATTTGAATAAGATAGTACTGGCCCTCATGTTCGTCTATAATGTGGGTTCTTTTGTTTTTGTCTGTTTTTTTAGTAATATTAAAATATATATATTTTTTAATATTAAAATTTTATATATTTGTGTGTATAGATATTTATATATTTCTGTGTGTGTGGATATATATCATTTTTAAGGTTTCAAACATATTATTTTGATATTTTTTTAGTTGAAATTGTTTTAATATATGTATATATATTTATTTATATTATATTATATATACATATATAAATTTTAGTTGTGCTTTTTTTTTTTAGTGTATTGTCCTAAAATATTTTTGAAAACTTAAGGTACTTTGGTTCTCAAATTTAGTAAAAGATAATATGGAATATAATGGTATATGTATATTTAAATCTAATTTGGATTAAATTTATCACAAAAGATGATTTCATTGTATTAAATAATTGAATTGTGCCGAGTTAATTAAATTCGAGCGAGTAAATTGAATAAAATATTTTAGTTAATTCTGTACAGAGATCGTTGGTTTTGCTTTACTATATAAATATAGATATAAAATATAGATTTGTAGTTTGAGTATACTTTAATATTATCGTACGAAGATTGTTGATTAAATTTTAATATTTTATTATATAAATATAAATTAATAATTTAATACTTATTATTATCGTTAATAGTATTTGTGCTTTACTAGCTTGTACGTCAAAATTCAAAATTATATTCAAGATTGAATCTTTCAAGAAGTTAAACTGGACTGAATGAGTTGATGACAAGTTAAACTTTATAAATTAGTTGAATTTATTTGAAATTTTTGAATTTGAGTCATGAGTTTAGTCGAGTTTAAAAAAATTTTATGAACAAAAATTTATATTCAAAATCGATTTTTTTTTATGAACTTGAGTTGAACGAGTTTTAAATAAGCCGTAAGTTTACCGTTTATATTCATCATTGTTTGATTCATGTAGAATACCAAAAGGAAAAAATTAAGAAAAATTGGAGCAAATAAAAGTAATTATATATTGATGATTGACCGAATTAAGAAATATGAGGTATAACTTGTTTTTAAATCATATCACTAGTTTATATTTATTAATTATAATATATCTAGATAATATAATTGTATGAACCGAATAGTATAACAAAATTAGAAGAGTTTATAAACTTTTATAACGTGTAAAATTAGTATATTTTCAAGGTTATAAATTTGAAATATAGTGTTCATATGATCACTGAAATTATGCAAATGAGTTCCAATAAATTTGAAAAGTTCACATAGCTATTATAATCTGTATAGTTAATTTTTTTTCTCATCTATTTTGAATACTGAAGTGAGTATATATAATTAAAAAATAAGTTATATATATTTCATTTACCTCTTTTCCTTAATTTATGGTCATTTTAGATTATCGGTAATCTGTGAGTGTTATTTGAAATATATACGTTTGTTTCATTTTATCATTTTGCATAATCAGTTAATGAATAAGTGATAATATTTTGGAAGATTACCACTTAGATAGTCATTTGCGTTATTATCTCATGACCACCTTTAAGGGTGGTTATCTTGATGACCGATTTGGATGATCAAAATCATCTGTTGAATTACTTTTGTACCATTCACATTTTAATATAATATACTATATATAATTATATGTGTTTATATAATTATATTATTAATATTGAAATATATATATATATATATATATATATATATTACACATTGTACATAGTAAATAATATAATATATATTATAATATCTAATAAATTATTATTATCGTTATTATTATATTCAATATATAAATATAATATTTCGTAGTATATACAAGAATAATAATTATTAAATATTATGATGTTATATATATGTATAATGTGCATATATTCAAATTATATATAATATTTAATAATATATAGGATAGTAACATACATATACATACACACACACACACACACATATATATATATATATTATATTATGCAAAGTAGTATACATAATATAATATATATCACTACGACACTACATATGTGATAGTAATAAATAATAAAATATATTATAAATTATATATTTATTTTGTACTAGTACTATAATTTATATATTATATAGAAAATAAAATATTATTATTATTTTAATATATTATATATAATACAATCATAATAATAATATATTTCATTTGTTATAGCTAAGGGTAATTAAGAAAAATATAAAATATAATCACTAAAATATTAAAATGAACCAAACATATCTATCTAACCTTATCACTTACAATATTACATGAATAAACAGTTTTAGTTATTATATTATCAAAATTTATTACCAATCATCAGAACAATATCGATTATCGATTATATCATATTTTTTTGTCATTCAAAATGACATGATACAAACGTATCTCCTGTATATCTATATTGGTGTATTACATTTTTCTGGAATGCTCATATCACTGACCTCATCAATATGTTTGCATTGTAGAAATCATTACTACCTAATTGTACACATTTTAATGTTATTATTCTATTTTTTGAAAATAAATTTTAGGAGGGAACACAAAAAGATTAACAAAAGGACAAAAAGGTAACCTTATAATGTATTAACTCAAACTACAGTTTACAAATTAGTATCAGACTTCCATTATAATTTTTTAAGAAGAGTTATACCACTTAAATATTACTTTTCCTATTGACTACTACTAACTAGTTAACCCCCGCGTTAATCGCGGGGTTTTAGCCTAATCAGATTCGGATATTTATATTTCGTAAATCTAATATTTCCCCCCGTCTCATAAAGTCTCAAAATAAAGTTTAAATTTACTTTTTACACATACATGTTAGATATATTATTTAATTAAATAAAAAATATAATAAAAATATAATCAATGAAAATTAGTGTTATGAAAAGATCAAACTTAATTAAAATATTTAATATATAAAAAATCTTTCATAAAAATGTGTGCTGCAATAATAGATAAGAAACTTTTTTGAGGAGGAAGGAAGTATTTTTCATGAAACTTCTTACCCTCTAATTTAGATTTTAGAGTAACATTTGAAAATACAATTTGTTTAAAAAATATAGTTATATTTACATAATTTTTTAATTGTAATTCTATATTTTATACAAAAAGCTCATATATAATATGTAATATTAATATTTGTTTAAAATCTAAATGTAATTATTTTTGAATAACATAAGAAGTATTATATTTTAAATATCTCTTATGCCTCATTCGTAATAATGTAATTTACATTTTTTTATTGGGTGAAGACAAGGCGTGCCTAATTTTCAGACTTAAATACAATACTATATAATTGTCACTATTACACTTGTAGAATTAATTAGAAGTCACTCATGTATCTTTGTTCGGTCAACATATTTCCGTTTTTTTATTTTCTCATATATATATATGTATGTATGTATATGTATATATATTAATCGACTCATAATAAATATAATCTTTTTCTGAGGCATGATTTTGAGAAAAATACATATTTAGAAACTATGTTTTAAAAACCTTTCAATGTAATCACTTTTGGTTTTTCATATTTAAATATTCATTTTTTCTATAATTCTTCCTCCCTACCACATTTGAGAGTTTAACGGATATTATATTATATGTTTTCAATGTTCAAATATAAAGATTTTTTCTCTGTAAAATTTAATATAAGTATTTAATTAACTATTAGACAAAAATATTGTAATAACTAAATTTAAAAATAGTATACTGGATCAACAGTTATTTTTTTTACTATTAAAGTTGGGATTTAGATTACTCATATTCATAGAAGAGAGTTTTAATAAATATAGGATGAAGAAAATAGCGACCGCTTATTTAACAGTCATTTATTTTTTCTTTTCTCATTTAAAAAATATAACATTATAATAAATAACTCAAACAAATACAATTATTTGTATATAGCAAATTTTATTTTTAAATAAGATGTGTACACACATTAGAATAGAGGGAATAACAAATTAGTTATTACATTACTAAAATGACACACAATGTGTACGGTTATAACAACTATTTTGAAAAACATATTTTTACTTTATTGTTAGGAAGAACAAATAGAGTTGGAACAATTTATGGATGAGCTCACACAAAAAGAAAAAAAAAAGAATAAAAGGGAATGGATAAAGCCAAAAGACGATGGGCAAAAAAAGGAGAAAAGGAACACGAGAGCAAGCAGGAGGAAATAGAGAGAGGTTACCGACCACTTAGATATGTAAGACTAAATTTTATACATGCTAGTTTAAAAATTTGTGCACAACATAACTTGTATTATTAAATATTTTAACTTTTATTTTAAATTTGTATTTTTTTTAAAAAAAAATACTTAGAATGTTTTTTAGTTAGTTATATGCGGAATGCTTTAGGTATAGATTAGATGATATATTTCAAATTAAAACCAAAATTTCTTTTTAGAATATTGTATCAAACTCAACAAATTATGTTACAAATAAAAATTGCACTTCTAACGTTTAAATAGGAGAATTAATCGAATTAAATAAAAGCTTTAGCTATTGGATTTCTCCTCATCTACAATGTCTTAATTATGAAGGGATACGGAAGAAACGTCAAACCAGAAAAAGACCGAGGAAACAATTATTTTTTAGATAGAAATTGATATTAGTTTTGCAAGTAATTTTTATATTTTCATATGAAATTTTATATTTGTGCATACATTAATACATATAATATTAATATTTTATACATATACATGAATCTGCCATGTAAAAATATCAACAAACAAAGTAAAAAAAAAAAAGGAAAGATGAAGAAGAAGAAATTATTATGCTTCCCTTTTCGAATACAATAAACCTTTTGTGTTTCCTTTCGATGAAAACTAAATGATCATGTATTCATTTAAATATTCAATCGCATAAAGAATTACTCTCAAAATATATATCACCTCTTTTTTCTTTTCATTTTTTTGGTTAAATGGGAAATATGCATCACTTCATTAAGTCTATCTCAAACAAAAAATGTTAAGAAAATTACATAGACATCATATCTTTTCAATTATAGTCAAAATTCATCAAAAAAAATTCAAATTTTTATTTCAACGCACATGTCTTCTTATTTATTGAATTTACTTTCAGATTTGAGAGACTACTTTGTAAGATACTGTAAACTTTAAAAGTCACTGGTACAAAATAGCATTCAACTTAAAAAAACAAAAAAAGAATTCAAAATTTCAAACTAATCCTAACTTACCAATATTTATATTTCTAATTCTTCACGAGATATAGGCATTGGCTGATTCGCCTACTAAATAACGTGTATAACAACTGTAGTGGACAGATCTATTTTGGGGTTTATATCAAATTTGAATACCTTGATCAAATTGTTCTAATTAAATTAAGTAACTTATTCATTTTTTTTGCCATTCAATCAGTAATCAGTAACTCCATATATATATATATATATATATATATATATATATATATATAAATAATACAGCAACACAACAATATTTTTTAAAAACATTTAGGATACTAACATCATTATTTCTAAAGCTAAGATTAAAAAGAGTAATATATATTAATTACAAACAGCATTATATTATCTAAATGTATGAATTTAACATCAAATGTTTGGAATTAAATTATCTAAATGTATGAATTTAACATCAAATGTTTGGAATTAAATTAAAAAAAGAGCCAAAATAACAATTGGTGCAGTTCATACCGATCACATAAATCAACTAGCTAGATTTTTTGTGATGGATAAAACAATCATATTAGAAGCGCACGCTCTCTTTATGTTCACCAACAATTGTTTTTTTAATAATGCGTCTCCCACTCTCCCATAATATTAGTGGGGTTTATTCTCTACTTCTTTCCAAATTAATTTCCAATTTGTAGTTAGAACATATAGCACACACATGTATATACATATACATACATACATAGAGATAGATATATATATTATTGTCTTGGGTTTAAAATACTTGATTTGATGAACTTTTGTATATGTTAAATATTTATATAATTGTAATTTTTATATCATATTAATCTTTATTTAAAATATTTTTTATTTTTAAAAAATAAAATATTTAACATATATTAAATTTTATCTAAAAATATATCTAAAAAATTAAATACCATACATTTTAAAATGTATTTTAGAATATAGGGGTATTAGTTGGCCGTCAACTACACTAACGTGACAGAAAAGATTATTGAATTTAGTCAATAACAGTCATCATTAAATTACTATTGAAGTTGCTCTAAAATCAATGACATAATAGTATGATGTTTCTTTAATGATTATTTAAGAAAACTCTCAAAATTGTTTATTGTCTGTTTTCTTAGTGATCGTGTATTACTTGATCGTCTCCTAATATATTTCTATATTTTATTTCACAAGATCGTTTGGGACGTCTTTCTTTTTTTACCTTAAAAAAGGAAGAATAAAAATGATGGCTTTATGTCATCGATCACTAAACCAGAAGCAGTTTTGGTCAAAAGTCGTCGATTATTTAGCATGTCTGTTAAACTAAAAGGTGTACAAAATTTTAGGCATTTCATATTGACTAATATTTCCTTAATCACTCCAACATGGAAGGAAGCTATGATTTCATTTCTAAATACTATTAAAAAAAGTGTTTTTATGTAAATGAAAATAACTTTTATGGCACAAATTCCCTTTTTAAATTCACCAATAATCTTGTTTTATTTTGGGTTACATTTTAAAAATTATAAATTTTGACAGTATAATTTATATTACAAAAATTTAGAATCTGTAAAATTTTAAGTCGAAACATACGAGATCTATAACTAACTCGAAAAAAGAGTGGTTACAACTGATGAAGTGTTCGAAATTAAATTTGGTTTGTGAACGTCAGAACCCTAGTAACAATGGAAGAAGAAGGAGAGTATTCTAACACATGATCATCCTTCCGATTTTGTTTCTTCCCATTTAAATTTTAAGAATTTTAAATTTTATAATAATATAATTTACTCTATTAGAATTTAGAATTCTTAAAATTTAAATTGAAATGAAAGTTATGTATCAATGAAACATATACCTAAAATGGTAAGGACCTTTTAATGTTAATAAGAAAACCTAAATTTTTCTATCAAACATAACAAAGTTTGGTTAATGTAATCGTGATTGAGCTCTTTTAATTATCATCCTATTAAACTGAAAATAAGTACCTAGCTATTACATGTGTGTGAACATACATTACCTAAGTACATACATACATGGTGAAACATCATAAATAAATATTATTAATGAAACCCTAAACTCTAAGGATGACGTGAATGTGACACAAATAGGACGTTCACCAAACGAGGAAAAAAAATAAGTAAATCATGTTACAAAAGTCACTAGTGTTCACTATAATTAAGTTCAAGTGTCTTCTGTTTAATTGTGTGTAATTTATAATTTTTGTTAAAAAAATATTCACAATAAGAAAGGGAGAGTAGTTGAACCTTAATGTACTGAAATATGAATTTCACCGTGGGAATTAATGCATTACCTCAATTCAAATTAAATTGAAACTCTCCTTTCATTGTGTTTAATTGTAGATTATAATCATTTATTCGTCATATATATTTCTTTAGTAATTATTGTGCTTGTTGATTAGCGAATTGAATAAACTAAGGATGTTATGATAAAATATATTTTGAATTTAAAAAGGGAGATTGAATTTTTAGCGAGCTTGTAATGATTAAGGAATTTTAATTAGATAAGTATTATAATTTATTAAGATTGTGAATTTTTTGGACTCTAATGGCTTGATGACTAATTAAACGTTCTTTCAAATATCAAAAATTTGTACTCCATCAGTTTTTATATATATTTATAATGCAATACTATTTTTTGTGATATAAATTTGTAAAAATATAAATATAAATATTTTTACTTGAGGGTTCTTTTTATGTATTTCTTGTTATTTTTTTTTCAAATTATCAAGAACAAAAAGTTTTACTTCAATTTTAACTTATAAGATTTCACAAATCTATTTAAAATGAAGTAAAATGTATCTTTAATTCTAAAGTAAAGAATATATCAAGTCAAAGTTTTATTTGTCGTTTTATATGTGATGTGAGATTTTATATCCTAAGGTCCAGTTAAATATAACCTAAGGAAATGGGTTGATACATATTTGTTAATAAGGGTTGAAACCTACCACTAGAACCTTCCGGTTAAGTTCAGAAAAGGACATGACTAATAAATAGGTTTCTCAAAGGAATAGGATTTATAATATGATAGGATATTGGAATCTCGTCCCTATTCTACTTCTGTTTTATGATCTTAACCATTATAAAAGGATCATGTCATTTTGTAATCAAGTACACACTCATTACTAGTTATACATTTTATTCTCTCTAGTAGTTACTTACTTTCATACTCGAAGAGTCTTCCAAGGGTTGCAACTCCACCCTTTAGAGGATGTTTCTACAAGTTTCACGGAGCTTTTCTAAGACTTGATCAACGTGACACAACACAGATTAGTTGACATATCAATTAGCGCCATTTGTACGAAATCGTACAAAAAGTTCAAAAGCTTTTATTGTGAAGATCTTCTCAGCGTGTGGAGGCTTCCAATTCAAGGAACCCTCCTCATGTTATACCAATAGCAACAGAGCAACCAAGGGCAGCAATGCAAGCCCCTCAGCATGACATTGTCCCTGTTCTTCCACCCAATCCGAATCCAAATTCCCTTACGGACGTACAAGGGGATAACAGACAATCTATTCCAAGGGAATCTCAACCAACCCATAAGGGTCCTGTGGAAACTGATACAAATACTGCCATTAGAAATCATAGGGATGAACCTTGTCAGCGACGAAACTACCTTCGTGAGGACTTAGAATGCCATAGGAGGGTAAGAGATCTATGAGATCACATTAGAGATCGTAGAGAAAAAGGCGACTGACGTGATAGGCATGCATACCTAGGTCGCGAAGAAGAATTAAAGAACAACATCGCCAAACTTCAAGATCGATTGGAGCGCATCAGCGGTAGAGAGCCATCCATGAATTCTAGTCTAGTTAGAGAGGAGGACTTAGAAGAAACCATTGAGATTTAAGCTCAAAGGAGAATCCAAGAGATATAGTAGACAAGTGCAGTGAGTATGCCACCAATACAACAACAGCCCCAAATTACACATGTCACACCAATCACACCAATTACCTTAGTCACATTGGTAGTACAATCCAATGCATCTGCCATGACTTATAGGGCTATTGCCCCACCCTTCACGATGCGGATCATGAATGACCCCTTCCAGATGGTTCAAGATGCCATAAGTTGATAGGTACGAAGGGTTGGGGACCCAAACAACCATGCACAACAATTTGAAGCCTCATTATTGTTACATAATGTATCTGATGCAATTAAGTGCAAGGCATTCCCCTAAACTCTCAAGGGGCTAACTCAAGATTGGTACATGCAACTCCTACGAGCCTCTATCGATTCATTGAACAAATAACTTAGATGTTTGTAAATCATTCGTGGGTGGGAAAATAAACGCGAAGACCTTTGCTTCACTGATGTTGGTGAGACAAAGAAGTGGGGAAACCCTTCATGATTATATAGTGCGATTCACAAAGGAGACCTTGAAGGTTCCTGACTTAGATCAATCGGTGGCGATTGTTGCATTGACAAAAGCAATCACCAACCAGCACCTTAGGGTTTCACCAACAAAGAAACCTCCAAAATCCATGAAAAATTTTCATAATCGTGCTGACAAATACTTAATCGTTGAAGAATCTCTGGACAAAGATTAAGATGATAAGGAAGACAAGAAAAGGAAGCTGAAGACCCAACAGGTCAAAGGTGCAAAACGATAGCCAAAGAAGAAGGGGGAAATCAAAAGAAATCCCCAACTCAGAAGAGTACACAATACACTCCATTGAGTAAAACTCTGAGTCAAATACTCATGAAGATCTCTTTTGAACCATATGTCTGATGGCCAAAGCCACTCAGGACAGATGCTTCAAAGAGACACTTATCTTAGTATTGCCATTTTCACAAGGACCACAACCAGTGCACGGAGGACTGTAGGTAGTTGAAAGATGAGATTGAGTTCCTTATTCGGAAGGGACACTTGGGATGATTCGTGAAAAGAGAAAAGCCACGAAGAGAAAGGGGAAGAGACAAGTGTGAACTCCAAGAGTAACCCCCAAGAGAAGATAGACGACATGGTGTAATCAAGTGTTAGAGTGTATGCCATAGTAGCCAATTATGTAATGATTGTGACACTATATTTATATTATGTTTTGGTTAAATGATAATTTCTTTTATTATGTTTTATTTACTGCGTTATATAAATGTTAACATAATAAATGTCCTTAGAAGAATGATACTAATTATATGGATTCAAGTATGTGACTTGAATATGAGATCATATAAGTATGTAATGTATCATTATTCTTAAATGTCCCTAGTCGAGTGTCATTGTCAGTGGGACAACAATAATACATTGAGACTAGTATGTGGATTAATTGATGGCCATATCTCATTGGTCATAAATATATACGAGATATATTAAGTTGATACATAGGTACATATTAGGAAACATTGTACTGGACAGACCCACCATGAGAATTCTACACGGAGCGTTATGTTATGTGTCATAAGTAATTCTCATAGTGACAATGATGTAATGGTCCTTAGACCTGAAGTCATGACATTTCTACATAAGGAGTTATGCATTTTGACATTATCAAAAGTCACCTTTAACCGAGTGGATGATAAAGGTGATTGTTGGATGCATAATGAGTTATGTGAGAAATGGGAATGATGTAGATGGAATTTAACCCTCCTATAAATTAGGGGTGATATCTATAGGCCTCTTGATTGAGTGAGACTATGAAATGCATGACCATGCTTAAATAGAGATTTGTTTCATATACTTTACTCATTGATCAAGAAAACTGAGATTAAATTATGAAAAGGATGACACATCCATGCCTTGAATTTAATCTTAGATATCATAGTTAAAAGGATTAAGTTACATTGAAACATTGGTCACGAAAGGTAACGTCGAATCTATGACTTTATTATTACTTGGGTAACAGTGATGTATTACTAAATGTCACTCACTGTTTATAATTTTATAATATAATTTAAAATTATTGTCAACGTAATAATAAGCTACAGGGTTACACACAAAGAACTTTTGTCAAGGAGATATAATTTAAATGTTAATGATTTTAATATATCAATAAGATTGATTTAATTAAATCATGGTTTTAAATTATATATATATGTAATCTGTATGAAGTAGAGTCCTTTGGAAGAAAATACGAATATATATTTATTTGTACATATATATATATATATATATATATATATATATATTAATTAAGTGAGATTTGATTAAATATATATCTAATAAATATAAAATTCGGATTTTAATTCTCCTAATTAGATTAGGTTTTGGAATTATTCTATAAAAGGCTATATATATGATACATCAGTTATTCTCTCTAACTAACGCTTCACGTATTCTAAGAATCCTAGTCGCTCATAAGAGAGAGACTAGAGTTAAGAAAGATAGAGGGAAAAAGAGAGATACAGATCATACAGCTAGTACTGTAACTCTCCTTGTTCGGATAGTAAGACGGTTAATGGGTGTTCGTGTGGATACCGTAGAGACGTTGTCCAGTTGGATTGCGTTAAAGATTTGGAGACGATCAACACCTTCACCAAAGCTTCAGATTTGCACTTTTAATTGGTAAAATCTTAAACTATCTGTATTAAATTGTTTCGCATAGATCCTCGGGTTTGAGTTTCGTTTTGTTTTTATTTTTCTGTTGTGTTTTATCCTATGAAACTCAACATCAAGGTGATCTCCTAAGGACCTATAGCATGAGGAACAAGTAATTCCTCAAGGAAGGCATATGCACGCGAAGTGCTAATTGTGGAAGTTCCACCCAAAAAGGCTAGGATGCAATAGGTCATCTCATTCTCTGAGGAAGAATTAGAGGGGGTGAAAATTTCACACAACGACCCCATGATCATTGAGATGAATGTTGGGAACTTCATCATCAGAGTCTTGGTGGATAGTGGAAATAGTGTTGATGTACACTATTATCAAGCCTTCAAAGAGATGGGTTATTGGGACAACCAGTTAAGCCATTTAACACCATTATATGGCTTCACTGGGAGTGGAGGCCAAAATTGAAGTGAACATCTTATTGCTAGTTACATTGGGAGAAACACCAAAGTATGCTACCGAGATGGTACACTTCTTGATGGTAATGACCCCTTCATCCTATAATGTTATACTTGGAAGGACCTCACTCAACATTTTCAAAGCCATAACATCAATGTATCACATAAAGATCAAGTTCCGCATTTCTAATAGGGTAGGAATCGTGAAGGTCGATCAGAGACAAGCAAGATAGTGTTACATGACGGTGCTTAAGATGAATGGAGAAGGGGGGAGGGGGGGGGGGGGGGGGGGGGTAGGTCAAGCCCGTGGAAATAATATATGGTCGAGATGAGGCGAGAGAGCAAAGATGAGAATTATTTGAAGACTTGGAACCAATTCCCTTAAGTGACACAAATCATGAGCAAGTCACCTACATGGGTTTAAAGTTGGATCCAAGGTTGAAGAAGACATTAGTGGAATTCTTAAGAAAGAATGTGGCTGATGTTGTTTGGTCTGCGACAAATATGCTTGGAATAGACCCGAAGGTCATCACTCATAGGCTTAATGTGGATCCTACTAGAAGACCGATCAAGCAAAAGAATATGAGTTTGTCCTTGAAAGGCAATCATGAGGTAGACAAATTGTTCCAAGAAAAGTTCATAGAGGAGATTAAGTTCACATAATGGATAGCCAATCTAGTGATGCTCAAAAAAGCCAACAAAAAGTGGAGAATTTGTATTGATTTCACTCATCTTAATGATGTGTGTCCTAAGGATTGTTTTCCCCTACCAAGGATCGATATTCTCATTGATACCACAGTCATACATCAATTGCTCAACTTCATGGACACCTTCAGTGGCTACAATTAGACCCGGATGCATGAAGATGACATTCTCAAAGTCTCTTTTGTGACAATCAAGGATTGTATTGTTACATGGTAATGCCCTTCAGCCTTAAGAATGTCAGAGTAACTTACCAATGTTTGGTTAACAAGATCTTCAAGCCCCCTTATAGGGAAGTCAATGGAGGTCTATGTAGATGATATGTTGGTGAAAAAGTATGAAAAATATGGATCACATAGACGATCTTCAAAGATATTTTGACATACTAAGGAAGTACAAGATGAAGCTAAATCTAGCTAAGTGTACTTTCAGAGTCGTTTTAGGGAAGTTTTTGTGATTGATGGTATCCTGACGAGGAATTGAAGCAAACCCAGATAAAATTCTTGCAATAATGGAGATGGACCGTCCATAGAACATGAAAGAAGTACAGAAGCTCACAAGAAGGATTGTGGCTCTTGGAAGGTTTATGTCAAAGTCAAGAGAAAAAAGCTTGTCGTTCTTTAATGCACTAGAGAAAATAAAGGATTTCGAGTGGTCTCTAGAGTGCCAAGAGACCTTTGACGAAGTAAAGCACTATTTGAGCTCACCACCCTTACTTGCTAAACCAGAAGAAGGAGATGACATATATCGATACCGCTTAACTTCGGATGTAGCAGTCAGTACGATGTTAGTAAAGGAGAAACATGAAATACAAAAGCCCGCGTATTACACAAGTAAGGTGCTTCATGGTGCATAGCTAAGGTATAGTAAGATAGAGAAAGTTCTTTCTTGTTCTAGTCATGACGGTAAGAAAGCTTCAACCTTATTTTCAATCTCACCTCATAGTTGTGTTAACGGATTAGTCGTTACGAAAGGTGATGCAAAGCCCGCAAGCTAGTGGACGAATGGTGGATTGGAGTGTCGAATTAGGAGAATTTGATATCTCTTACAAGCCAAGGCATGCGATCAAAGCACAAGCTTTAGCTGATTTCATTGTGGAATGTACTCAATCCATAAATGAAGTCGGGGGGCAGAAGACTACCACAGAAGAGTTAGCTAATGGAAAAGAAGTGGAGAAATAAAATGAAGAGCCTGGAAATTATATGTTGATGGGGCTTCATACACCAATTGAAATGGAGCATGCCTGATTCTTATAATCCCCGAAGGGTTCAAGATAGAATATGTTTTACACCTTGGCTTCCCAACAACCAACAACGAAGTAGAGTATAAAGCCATGATAGCCGACCTTAATTTGGCCAAAGCTATGAGGGCTAAAAGGCTTATGGTATCAAGTGACTCGCAACTAGGAAGCTTATGAGGCTAAAGACCCTAAGATGGCCAAATACATGAAGATGGTGAAGGCCATGATGACAACCTTCGAAAGCTGTCAAATACAACATGAGACAAGAGACCAGAACGTAAAAGTGGATCAACTCTCTAAGCTAACCTCGGGAGAGTTAATATCAATAGATAGAAAAGTTTACTTGAAAACATTGCAATCTCCAAGTATGATGTTGTTTTGGTGGCACCTATAGTTGATGAGATCAATTGGATGACGTTAATAAGAGAGTACTTGGAGAAAGGGTTGTTGCCCCAAGACTCATTGGAAGCAAGAAAGTTACGAATCAGATTTAAAGGTACATTTTAATTGATGGGAATCTGTATAAAAGGGCTTTTGCCTTGCCATATTTGAAGTGTTTAAGTTCAACGAAAATAGATTATGTCATAAAAGAAGTACATGAAGAGATATGTTGCCAGCATATTGGAGGAAAGACATTATCCCACAAATTTTTTAGGCATGGGCATTATTGGCAGAAGATGCAACAAGATTTGATTGACTTCATCAAACAATGTGATCGATGTCAAAAGTTCAGTCTAGTGACGCATCACCCAGCCGAGGTGGTTTCACCTATCAGCTTTCTCGCTCCTTTTGTTGTATGAGGAATTGACATAGTAGTGCCATTGCCCACAACATTTGGACAAATAAAGCATGTCATTGTTGCTATCAACTACATCACGACGTGGGTAGAAGCTGCACCCTTGGCTTCCACCATTACACAAACATGCGAGGATTTTGTTTGGGAATTGATAATATGTCGTTTTGGGCTCCCACAAGTCCTAGTTACAGACAATGGGAAACAATTTGAAAAAAGTTTGTTCCAAGCCTTTTGTCGGAGACTCCATATAAAATAGAGGTTCACTTCAGTTGTACACCCTCAAGCGAATGGACAAGTAGAGGTGACTAACCATATCATTGTGGATGGTATAAAGAAGAAGATCGAGGATGTTAAGGGATCATGGGTTGATGAACTACAAGGCATACTTTGGGCGCAAGGAACGGTCAGCAAGAATGCCACATGAGAGATTCCTTTCAACCTCAACTTCCAAAGTGAAGTTGTTATACCTTTAGAAGTTGGGATCCGTTCTCCAAGGGTGATAAATTTCAACGAAAAGGATAATAAAAAAGGGTTGAGAGTGGGACTCTATCTATTAGATGAAATTTGGGATACATCGCAGCTAAAAATGGAATAGTACAAGAGGCAAACAACCAAGTTTTACAACACCCGAGTTAAGGGTCAATTATTTGCGGAATGCGACGTAATGTTAAGGAATATGGAAGCATCTAACCCAAGAGAAGCTCGTACCCAAGTGGTTAGGACCTTATAGAGTTAATAAGGTGTTAAGGCTGGGATCTTATAGGTTAGAAACCCTGGGGGGGCAAGGAGATATCACGGTCTTGGCACGTGAGTAATATCAGAATCTATTATCAATAAGTTAGGAGTTTCTTTTACGATTGATATTTGTTACCATTTGTAAGCTTGAAGCTCATTTATTTATTTATTATTAATAAAAAGAATGAATTCCCAAGTATTGGTTCTACTCCTATAAAAGTAAAATATTTAGACAAGTAAAGAAAAATAAAAACTTGTATTCATAATGGAGTTCAAATGTACATTAATTGGAAACCAAACTACATGGATAAGAAATAAACTAAAGTACTTTAAAAAAAAGGAAAAACATCGAGGCCTCTCTATCGTCTATGGCGTCCTTTCCCTCTTCATCGTTGCATTGGACTTCTTCATCGACGACGATGTCTTGGGTCGCAGCCCCACCTTTCTGGATCTCCTGAAGGCGCTCCAAAAGCTATTGAATGGTCATATCCAGGAGCGAAATATCCTTAGGTATCTGCTCAAGAGGGACACAAGGCTTGGCCGCTTCGATGCGATGCCAAGTTAGGACAGGACACAGAGAGCTAAGGGCATCATGATACGCTCCTCCACCACATCTGCTATGACAACAAACATGTAGTAAGCATATCCGGCATCATAAGGCTCATCAGAGTGGTCCTCCAGAGCATCGTCCTCAAAGGCTAAAGAAGCCTTGTAGTCCTCCACAACCTTCTGATGGTTCTCTTCCAAGTGGATTTATAATCTAGAGATCTGCTGTTGTAGTGCCTCAAGCTCACAGGCATGCTGGCAAGCAACCTCCTCAGCTTGCATCTGAGCAACCAAGTTGGTTGCCATTAGCCGCCCATTCTCCTCGCGGGTGCCGTCAAGCTCATCATTCACCTTCATTAGCTTTACTTGGTTCTCGCTGAGGCGATTAGTAAAGTTAGTCATCTTAGATAGAGCCTCAGTAGTGTAAATATGGGTTTGCAAAAAGCTAAGTGTTAGAGGTAGTGAAAGAGAATAGTATTAAGTTTTGATTGAAAACAAAAGAAACAAGACATACCGTAGCAATGTGGTTAGAGGCATGAGCGATCAACACCTTAGTCGGCACACTCTGAGCCTATTTTTTGTCAAGAAGAGAGATAGATTTCATCACATAGTTGGTGCTTATAACTGATTACGCCTGTAACTGATTACCCAAGGATGGAATCACAACGCCTAATGGCCTAGTTGGCAAGAAGGGATCATTAGGGTGAGTGAAGATATGCATTGGCTGAGGTGAATGGATAGCCTTGGAGCTATAAGCAAAACCCTTCATCTTTTTCAAAGGACCCTAGGGGCAAAAGTAGAAGAGGGAAAGAGGTCTAAGCGGCCCCATACCAACAATAATGGGTATTGAGCCCGCTGAAAAAGCCCCTCCCATGTAGGGGAAAGAAACAATGGCTAAGCTACCAGCTGGCATGGCGGAAGCAGATGCAGTGTGAGACGTGTTCTTGACCATGGTGTGGACATGTGCCCTCTTTCTCTCTTTTTAACCTAGTGTCTGTTAATCTCCAAACTTATTGACAAACAATTTATGAGGTTAGTAATCAATAAATGGATAAATGTGTAAGTAAAAAGAATAAGTTAGATATATACTTTCTTTGTTGGTAAGACTGAGTCTGTGGGTGACAAATGAATCCTCATCTAAAAGTTTCTAAACGTGAGTTTTGTTGTCCCCTTAAGCGAGGAGCATTACCAACTTAATGTCAGAGGCAGTGAGTTCTAGAGGTTCAACAATGCCATTAATCACATACCACCTCGAAGGGAGCTCACTCTAATCTCCCTCCGGGTGATGAATAAAAAAGAAGTCATTTTTCCAAGACCCACATGAGTCTTTGAGGGAAGAAACAAACAATAACCAGACGTCATTTTGACGATGGCAAAAATATACCCATCCTAGGCGAAGTTTAATGTTGCATCTAATTTGGAAGAAGTGTTGGAAGGCTTAAATAGTAGGTTCCCTACCAATTTCTTTACACCTAACCAAGAAACCCACAATGGCTTTCCAGTCATTGGGGTGAATTTGTGAAGGGTGGATAGGATAACTATGGAGTAACCTTAGTATGAATTTATGCAGAGGAAATTTAAGGCCAAAATGCATTCTTTCTAAGAAGACACCTAGATCAGTGCCAACATTACAGGCTTTATTAGAGTCTACAACTAACTTAATGGAATAAGAGGGATATACAACAAAGAGAACATAATACTCTTTGACTTTACTTGGGTCCCTTTATTTTGAAGAAATGGTGAAAGCATCAATATTGGCAAGAGATGGGGCGGCTGGTTGGACCTCCTCAGCAAGCTCCCTATGGGATCCAGTAGCAAGGGCCTCTATTATTGGCCCATGTCTAGGAAAAAGAACATCTTGGGCCATTAGAGGAACAATCTCAGGTTGGGCATCATAAGGAGGCCTAGAAACATCAAAATCAATGTTAATAGGAGAAGAAATGGATTTAGAAGAAGTACATCTATAGTCCATGATAAACAAATTCTATTGAGAGATGAAATGGATCAAAGAAAGATTTTGATGAAGAATTCCTTGAAGACCTCAAGAACACCTTCAATGAGTAGCAAAGTCTTGCCAGAAAAGGACATCAGAAATTGCCTGGTCATTGGACTAGGACTGCCAGAAATCGCCTAACTTAAGGGAAATCTAGAGAGGATTTTAAGAAAGTGAAATTTCTAAGTATAGGTAAAAATAAATTCACCCCACTCTTTATATAGGAAGTAAGTGAATCCCAATGGTTATAATTTTCAAAACATAACTATTGAAAAACATGGGAATGTTAACCATTGTAAAACCTTTGAGTTCCCTTTAGATTATTCTAAAACATTTTGGTCCTAGGTTTGGTTAAAAAAAGCCTATAGTCCGGCCCAACATGAGGCCGAGTTTAAGAGGCCCAACAGACAATAGTCCATTAAGGCCTAAGGACATGTTTGACCCGGGTTAGGGCTGCAAGACACATGTCACGTTGTGCTCAATTGTGAATGGGTGCATGCGACTTATGCCCATTTAAATGGGTGCCACGTGGGTGTAGCAAGCCTGAGTAAAATCAAGCCATGCTGTAGGGGGCACCTAGATGTATACGACTTATGATAAGTGCGGGATATGCATATAATTTAGCTTTACATTAGTATTAGTTTATTTGTTTAATGCATGATTTTGTGTGTTTTTAGTTATTTTGTAGTTGAAAAGCTTGGATAATATCTTGGATAGCTATTGACTATGTTTGGACGACTTTTGGAGCAAGTTGTTTCAACAGAGGATTGGATTTACATTGAAAAACACTAGATTGAATTGTTGGACATTTTCACAGTTTTGACTATGAACTTTTACTTATGAGCTACTCGTGAAAGTTTCCAGGATTCATGTTTTCCTTCTTAGAGTCGATTTGTTGCTTCTTTAGGTTTTTCATATATTATTCCACCGTGTATTAGGTTATTATCATGCAGCTTAGCAGCAACTTTAGTACTTCTACTGTTGCTTTTAGATTTTAGAAGAAAATTGAAGAATTTCTTGTAATCGACAATGTTTGGTTTGACTAATTCTATCACTTTGTCTTCTTCATCACCCTTGGAGAGCTTGCATGCCCCAACATTTCACTAGTAAGTAACACGTGGCTTAACGAGGAAGGAAAAAGAAATTCCTAATTAGCTACGACTTATGGTACATTGTGAGGGTGACACGTGGCAAGGCCATGGCATAGTTTTTTGGTTGATCGAGAAAGCACGACGTGGTACTCTCGTGGTATATGTTTTAGCATTGCACCTGAAAGTGCCACGTGGTACTGCAAGGTCTTAAAAAACAAACGTGACACGTGATGGCCTTTTAACACCTGCCTCCATATTGAACATGGGAATAACATGTGGCACGCTTTGAAGCCATGAGAGGTTTTTCAAAACCCACGGCTTATTGTGCATTGTGGGCTCGCCACGTGGCAGCTTCACAGCGCGTGAGCCTTGGCGCTTGTGATAGCACCACATGGCATGTTGAGGGAAAAGGTTCGAGCCTACAACTTATGGCCTCACTAGGACACGACATTTGATCAGTCCTGGTGATGCCACATGGCTCATTTTGGTAGTGCCATGTCACCTTGGAAAAAAAAGTTAATTAAATTTTATCATCTTGATTAATTTCTCAACAATGTTATTTTTGAAAAACTAGGGGGCAAATGATGTGGGATGTTATCCTATAAGGGCCAAGGTAAATATGACCCAAGGAAATGTGTCGATCCATATTTGTTAATAAGGCTGAAGCCCACCAATAGAACCTTCCAGTTAAATTCAGATAAAAACATGGCTAATAAACAGGTTCCTAAGGGGAATATGATTTATAATATGATAGGATATATGAATCTTTTCCTATTCAACTTCTATTTAATAATTTTAACCATTATAAAATGATCATCATTTTGTAATCAGATGTGCAATTTTTACCAGTTATACAACTTATTCTCTCTCTAGCAGTTATTTACTTTCACACCGGAGAGTTTTTCAAGGGTTGTAACCGAATGCAAGCATTTTTCTACAAGTTTCACAAAGCTTTTTTAGGATGTGATCAATATGACGCAATACAAGTCAATTTACATATGAATATATACTGAGTAAAAACTTTCAAATAATCCTACTACTAATAAATATCATGACGAAGTGTTGACCGTGAGTCTGTGATGCTATTGTAACAAATTACATTATCGTTGTTCAAACAAAAAAGAGATTAGAAAAAAAAAATCTCCATTTTACGTTATTATCGATAATTTCTACAAGTTGATAAAACGTAACGCCTAAAATATTGGATGAAGCAAACAATTTTGATTCTTTGTATATATTCTCTTATGATTTACAAGTTATTAAATTATACTAGTATCCGTGGCACACACATGTTGTGAAACCCCTGAATTTTGTAAATATTGATATAATATTAAAGTATTAATTAAATAAATTTTAGTTAGGAGTATGAATTTGCATTTGTGTACAAATATTCTTCTATGAATGTCGAAAGGAGAAGTTTGCCTATTTATTGATTATCTGAAATAAATGTAATCGCTTATCATATATATTTTGAAGTTGTTATTTATACCTTAAGATTTAAAATTAATATAAAAATTGTATAGATGCACTTCTCAACTTGAGAAAAATATATAATGAAAAAGTAAAACATCTACTAATGGATCGGAATTGCTAAAAAACAAAGTCGAATCACAATTATCTGCAAGTGTTTGCTTTGCAACGATGGTATGTGACTTAATGTAATATTGCAAAATTGGAATAATGGATGTGTGAGCTCATAAACCCTCCGATATATGTAAATATTACTTATTTTTATGATATTAAATTAGGGATATATAAAAATTATAGAGTGTTTTTTTACTAGGGATAAATAGTGATGGTTATAGTTATTATAGTAATATTTTAGTTGACCTTATTAATTTGTACCACCTGCTGCTATTCAATGACGAATCACGAATTAATAAACCCAAAGATATTCCTCAAATTAAGATTTTGTACTTGTCGTCTAAGAGAATCTTTACTCCACCGGCTACGTTTACTGGGATATTCTATGGCCCCCGACCTATATCTTTACTCCACCGGTTACGTTTACTGGGATATTCTATGCCCCCCGACGGATATATATATATATATATATATATAGATTATGAAAAATAAATCACGGTCTATTTTGGGTTATAGTAATTTTCTTATATTTTAATATATTTTTGAAAAATTTAATTGTACGAATTAAAACTATGTTAAAAAGTAATTGAGTATACATAATTTTATAAGTTTTTATGATGTGCATTATAATTTTTTTAATGATACAAGTTCAATAATTTTTCATGAATAAAATTTTGTATAGTTATAAAATACACTCTACGCATCTCCAAAAATCGTGAAAATTTATATATCTTCATGTTTTTAAATATTTTGTTCATCCATATAGTTGAATTTCATAAAAATATTATAAAATATAAGAAGAAATTACTATAACTTATTTTTTAAAAATAATCTGCAGTTTATTTCCCGTTTTCTCATATATATATATATATATATATTATATGTACATACACACATCCTCCCTACCAAAGTAGTAGGTTTATTTACGTTATCCTACATAAATTTAAAAAGCCAATATTTTTTTTTTGAAACATAACTTTTGGTAGAGAGAGACTCCGGTGCCAATCATTTTATTTCTTTAATGTTATAAACGCAACTAAATTTGAGTGTAATTGGCAATTGCTTGTCTAAAAACTAATTTCGTATTCGACTTGAAAGATACAAAATTTAATGGAATTTTTTTATTGTCCGACTCAATCCACTCGTCAACATTTTAATTAATTTAATTAATCCAATTAATTTAATCCCTAACTGCTTTGTCCATATTTAGTTCCAGTTTTATGTCTCTTGGGTTGGAATCTTTTAAATAAAGAGGGATAAAGAACACGATTACATCACGTACCACTTGGGGGCCTTTATATTAGAGGTGCATTGCAAAGTCACTAGTTTTTACATATTATAATGCTTAAAAATAATATCATCAAATTATCCAAAAAATGGTTTAAATGTTTTAGTGAATGACATCTTAGAGCATTTTCCAACAATTCAAGCAATAGATTTTCAAAAATATTGTTCATAATTTCCAATCGAAGTATGTATTCATGGAAGATGCAAAATTTCAATTTTTGATGGCACTACAAAAATAAGAGCATGAAATTCTTTTCATGATGGATGATTTCTGGGAAAATGAAAAAAAAATCAATATATACAAAAATATAAAATCAATATTTTTTGTTAGGCTAAAATATATTAATTCTGACAAGATCATAGAAACTATGTAAATGTGGTAAAATACTTCAAAATATTGAATATTTTAATCTCCATAAGATTACGTACCTCTATATATATATATATATATACACTTTCTATCAAGTCATTAATTATAATAAAGAGTCATATGTATGTTAGGTTTCCATCTACATCTGTGTCAAATGCATTTGAAGATTAAGACTAGAGAAAATGGCCGAAGTTGACACAAAAATAAAACATTACCGACGGGAGTTTGACACAAAAATAAAACATTACCAACCGGAGTTGAAACTTAAAAGAAACTTAATATATACTACTGTAACGTACAAGTCTATTGAGCATGCATAATGTGATATATGACGGTAAATTGCTAACTGCTTTTGTAATTTTTATGAGAAGTTGATAGGTACGATATGTAATTACGACGATCGAGTAATGTTGTATATTTTAATTTCATATATTGTTTAATTATATAGACTAACTTTTAAACTCGTGCGAAATACGATAATTTAATAATTAATATTTTTTTTATTATTAAAAAATAATATTTGTCGTAAAAATTGAGTTTTTATAATTTTACAACTAATAATTAGCTAAATTTAATCACAAAAATAATTGATATGACCATATGGGCCTTAAGATAAATACAAAAATATTACATCATGAGGGATCATAAATGCTAATAATAAGGACAATAAATATACTTATGAGTCTACATATGTGAACCCAACATAAGGACTGAAACAATAAAATTTAAAAAAAAAAATTAAGTATAACATCTTGATTTGATTTTTTATTTAAAAATAAAGATAACACTTAATGCAATAGATTTATTCTATTCACAATACCAAGTACAAATATAAAAATATATTTAGTAGGATACTTGATATCTTAAATTATTTAGTTACACAAATTGTCAAAATCTGTAATCGATAAATATTTTTTTTGAATTTCATTATAAATAGATTACAATCATATAATATAAATCATATAAAATGAATTGACTTTACAATCACATAATATGAATCTATTATGTAAACATATAGAAATATACACGTGCACACACGCGCGCGCGCGCATACACACATATATAAAGTTTATACAATATAATATAATGTTAGTAATATATATAATATACAATATAAGTATGAATATTAATTATATTCAATATTTATTATATAATCTAATATATATTATATAGTATTTTTTTTAATCTTATGTAATATATATAATATATAATAAATTTAAGATTTTTAATAAGAATAAATTTTAAATATTATTATATACAATCTCCATCTCAAATTAAGTAGGTTAGTTACTGTAACGGCATACAATTTACTATGTGTTAGATATTTAAAATAAATTTAAATTTGTTATAGTATTAATCTTCACCTCCCAAAATTTTATTTTATTATTTTTATTAAATAAAATAAAATATTTATCATATATTAAACTGCACTTAAAATTACGTACAAAAAGCAAGTTAATTCATTTAATTTGAGACGGAGAGATATATAATATGTGATATATTTTATAATATATAATATTATGTATATAATAATATATATAATTTCATAATAATATAAATCATATACTATATTATAATATATATATATACACACAGACACATGTGTGTGTGTGTTATGCATGATTATGAATTATATTTATATAATATATATAATTGTTTCAATATGTTATATTATGATTTTGATGCTTTTTGAAAATAATTATATAATACATTAAGTAACTTTATTATTTTACGTAATATATATAAACTATAATATATTTTACTTTACTATATTATTTTATATACTATAATATAATGTTATGTTATATGATGTTATATTATATTCTACCAGATATTAAATATATCTAATTACTCTGTTATAAAATGTTATATGATGTTATATTATATTCTACCAGATATTAAATATATCTAATTACTCTGTTATAAAATATTTATATAATTATATAATATTATATACTATATAAAATAAAATAATATAATATAATATATTTCATATGTAATTGTACAATTATTAATCGCAAGCAAGTTTATTGACAAATTAAAATATATAACAAAAAATTATAAAGTATATGAACTTATTTTAATTTTATAAGTGTTTATAGTAAGGAATCTGTTGGAGTTAATTTGAAAATACTGTTAAGAAAATCTGAAAATAATGATTGAATTAAGAGAATCTGGTGCAATTGGCCTAATACACTACACAAAATAATAATAATAATAATGCCTCTCCTTTCATTCCATAAAAAAAGTAACATTTAAACTTGTGACGACTTTTAATTATGCATATTTGACTAAAAATTACATGTAAATACAATAAAATTTTCTTATTAAATTTGTTATGAATATCCAATTATAGATTATATTCGAAAATTGTAACGATAAATTTTGAAAAATATAAAATTATAATATAAAAATTATGCAAATATTAACTTTTTTTTTAACAAATTTTATTCTTAAATATTACTATTTTTTTGAAACAGATAAAATAATAAATGATAAGAACTAACCCAGCATAAAGGAGAATGGTCCAAGTCCCTATACTGGAGCCAAACTTGGAGTATTTCTTTACTAGTAATCTGACCAATTCGAAAATTCAACTTAGTATAAGCTTAGGGGCATACGGCCCAATCCGAAACTCACTAAAAGGATGTTGAGCAGACCAAGTGATTACATACGCAAATACTATAATTGCTAAATGGCCCAACAAGTTAACTGGTGAGACAACAATCAATCACATTGGAGTACATATATTATATATTGGTCCATTAATGCTCAACTGTTATTTATTAAATCTATGGCTATTTTCTTGGCCTATATCAGAGAATATAGATAGAATTAAGTGGAGGTGACAATGTGCCTACTTCCAACGACGACATTAGTGGTGGCGGTGTCGCCGATCATGGAGGCCGATAATGAAGAGGGAGAGGCTGTTGAAGGTGGAGAGGGAGAGAGGGGGAGAGGGAGAGGGAGAGAGGGAGAGAGAGAGAGGGAGAGGGGGAGAGAGATATCTAAAAATAAGAAAGGAAGAGAGAGAAAAATGTTATAAAAAATAGGGGCAAATAAGACAAATTACATATGTCAAATGACTGGGATGGAACGCTAAAAAAACAACACAAAACTAGAATGTCTTTTCCTCTTATTTATTTATTTACGACACCGGCTTGTTGTTTTCTCATTTACATATGAATGCAAGCTAAATTGGCCCACCTAATGAACTAAGAGATTTGGACTTATTCGGCCGGTGTGTGCTTTGACTTTTAAGCCTCCCAATTCTTGGACCAGCCCATAAAGCCCATATAATAGATGACCTTTCACCTATAGCTATGTCTTTGCTGATTTTGGGGAATACGAAAACTGTTTTTTATTTTAGGAATTATTAATTATTATTTTTCCAATAAAAGAGTTTTTTTTTTTTTTTTGTTACAAAGAGTAAATTTTTAAATCAAGTTGGTAAAACTTTGAAAAAACAGGGGATATATATATATAACCTGTCCTTTATCACGTCCAGGCACATTGTCTTCTCCGTTTAGATACCAGAACAGCCATAACAGCCATAACAAAGCAAGCAAAGAAAACATAATGTAGAATAAACTGATTAGAAAAAATGATGGGGTTTGAAAATAAAAAGTTATAGAACATATAATTTAGTTGGACATAAAGGGAAAAAAAGTTATAGCTTGTTTTAAACATAATATCTACTCCCTTCATCCAGAACTATCAATCTCCGTATTTTTAAGTGATATTTAGTATATATTAAATATTTTGTATCATTTAATAAAATTTAGAAATTGAAAATATTTTATTCAAAACTTCATATAAATAAATAAAAATAGATTTATATAAAATATCTAATTGTACTAAATATCACTTAAAAATGCGTGCATTGACAATATTTCTGAACGGAGAAAATATTAATTTTGTGCTTATATATTTATAGTTTGCTTTTAAATCTAATTAATATTTTTTAGTATTTATATTGAAATAACATTTTTAGGAGTTTGTAATATTTTTCACTTTTATGAGGTGTATAACTTGGATTTTATAATCATGTAAACATATATTTTTTTGAAAGGTGCAAATGAATTGATTTTACAATTTTATAAAATTCATGTAAAGTCCAAAAAATTCAAAAGATTTATATATTGTATTATTTTTCTATGCTCTTTTAATATATGCAATTGAATTTTTTCTCATATGTTTTAGATCTCATCATAAATGACGCAACCAAACAAACAAATAAATAGACTATAGTTTCCATAGCACGAATAAATATAATTTTAAAAAATGAGTTATATTTCATAAAATGTAAAATGTCAAAAACAAGTTTCCTTTTAGTTGTATGGAATGAGCTAAAATTAAATACGAGAGTATGATCAAAATTTATACACAATTTTGTAAAATGTACTAAAACAAACAATGTATAATTTTGTACATAAATGATAAAATTAATAATATAAACAACTCGATATGACACACGCAATTGCATGTGCATATTATAATATATTATTATAAAAATATTTTTAAATTGTAAACATATATTATGTTTGTGAATCAAAAAAAAAAAAAAAGATAATTATGTTAAACAGGGTAGCGAAAATGATAAGAATGTAAGTAACTTATAGAGAAAAAAATAGACGCAGTAACCATCCCACAGACAAGTTATTCAGAGTGACCTAGTCTCTCTTCGTTTTTTTCTTCTATTTTTTTTTTATAAAAAGAAAAAATGTGACGCAAATTCACCCATAAAAATAAGAATTCTACATTTATTATTATAATATAGATAAATAGATATCTAAATGCCAGCCAGCCAGCCAACCAACCAAACCAAATATTACATGATTGACCCAATCGGAACTATTGTTATATTATGTATTTATGTGTAACTTTTTTCAATAATATACATTGCATTAATTCACCTTGCTGAAAGATACATTTCCTATTTCTCAAAACTAAGTCTCCAAATGTGAAAACAGAGTTTTCAAAGAAGTTAACAGAATCAATTTCACCAGCAGAACAAAAAAATCTAGTAGTGCAAATATTATGGGTGTAACAATCATGACCATTAGAAGGAACAACAACACCATAATCAACACCACTAATAACAAAAACAATGCCAGCAGAATTAATAGTTCCAATGGCAACATCACCCGAAACAATTGCACTGATTCAAAACTTGAAGAAATTGTAGCTCCCAACTCATATTTATATATGTTTACACCAATTAACTTGTCCTTAATTTGCTACCACCACGTCGCGGACAATACTGCAGAATAAGAAAAAAAACACAAAATAACAATTAAAAGCAGACGAGGGGATTATATATATATATATATATATATATATATATATATATATATATATATATATATATATATATATATATATAGTTGGACTCTCATCAAATTAGTTAAGCCTTATAAAGAAGAAAACACAACAAAATTAAGATCATAAATGTTTATAGAAATCAAAAGCAATTGATATATATTGCATTTAAACCTGTATATGCAATGCAAAGAAAAATTGTATTTAAAAGTATGAGATAGAGGAAGAAATAGAACCTTATATTATATTTTACGTTGAAAAAAGGGGTTTCACCCGCAATATAACTTCCTCGAATTTGTAAGCCAGTTAGTAGCTATACCCTTTTATTATATAGTGCATGCTGCAAGATCACTTACCAATCACAGTATTTCGAATTTTTTTTGTTTAATGTTACTAATTATATCAATTAATTTAGTTTATCAGTTTATACATTTTCGATTATTAATGTATCCTTACAACAACCATTACGTAACATGCAACATTTACAGTTATATATATATATATATATATATATATATATATATATGAAGTGAAATAATATTACTACTGAGTGATATATTAAAATATAAATTATAAATACAAATCTTTAAGTCTTCAACTGGGGTATTATGGTTATGGCGACGAATCTCTAATCGTCGGAAATTTCCCAAGTTTTCTTAGGAAATTTCCTGGAACTTATCATTATAAAGGATTTCACTTATTCTATTATTATTTTGATGACATATTTTAAGTTCCAGAAATTTTATTTTAAATGGCTATAATTAGAGAGGTGATTGTTGGGTATTTTTCTTTTTTATTTGGAATTAAAAATACTTAATGGTTACCCTTATTTTTTGGATTCCACAGAAAATAGAAATCCTAAATTAAATCTGTCTTTGGATATATTATTTTGCCTATAAATAAGGTTGATTTGTAAGCTTGTAGACACACACAAACAAATAATCAGATATTTTGTGAGAGATTTTAAGAGAGAGCAATCACATAAAACAGAAAAAAGAGTGAAATTCGTAGCTTTCCATCAGCACGACGCAGCGGTCTTAATTTTGCGTTTCTCAGAGTTTGATCGGTCGGATCGTTCTGATTTTTGGACAGCGGCTTCACAACGTATGGTTCTTGTTTTTGAACGGTGGAGATCATTTTTGGAGGTCCGGAAGTGTGCTGTTTTCGGTTATGAACAGACTGCCTATTTTAGGTGATATTCTCTGATTTTGTCTCTATTTTTATTTCATACTTCTTGACGTTTATTCCAAAAAAGTGTGAAGATATATTCTGAGTTTGTGTGCCTCTAGTTTAACTAGGGAAGACTTGGTGTATTACCCAATTATTTGTGATAGTAGAATTTTTGGGTGGATTACGGTCCCGTGTTTTTTAATGCTTGTGGTTTGTTTTACAAGTTTATTCTTTATCTACTTAATTATTTTCTCAAAGGTTTACAAGTTTAGGGGAAAAATTATTATTCCGTTGTGGTCAATTTTTCCCAACAGATTGACATCAGAGCTTTTGGTTATTATTGGGAACTCAACTTGTGAAGAATGAAAATAAATACAAGTAGAATGATTAATCTGAATGGTTCCAATTACCATGTTTGGAAAGGCAAGATGGAGGACCTTCTTTACGTGAAGAATTATTATCTACCGGTGTTTGCAACTGAAAAATCCGCAGATAAAACTGAGGCGCAATGAAATATTCTGCATTGACAGGTTTGTGGGTACATTAGGCAATGAGTGGATGATAATGTTTTGAACCATATCAGTGGGGAGACATATGCACGCACCTTGTGAAATAACCTCAAGCAACTGTATGCTCGAAAGACAGGTAACAATAAACTGTTTCTGATTAAATAGTTAATGGGCTTGAAGTACTAGGACAGAACTCCCATGACAGATCACTTGAATTCATTCCAAGGAATTATGAATCAACTTGTTGGAATGAATATCAAATTTGAAGATGAGGTGCAAGGATTATGTCTTTTGGGTACTTTACCGGACTCTTGCGAGACTTTTAGGATGACATTATCCAACTCCGCTCCAGATGACCTTATTAGTATGGAATCAGCTAAGAGCAATATTCTGAATGAAAAGATAAGAATAAAGTCATAGGGTTCCTCTTTGCAATCAGAAGTCTTAGTCACGGAAAGGAGGGGGAGAAGTCAAAGCAAAGGTCCGAGTAAGAAAGACATTCAACGGAGCAATTCTAAAGGAAAGTTTGCTAATGTTGAGTGCTTCCATTGTGGGAAAAAGAGACATACCAAGAAATTTTGCAGAAATTTGAAAAGGGAGAATAAGAAGATGACGACAGACAATAATAAAAAAAAAAGATGATGGTGGTAATGATGATGATGTTGCTGCTACCGCTATAGACGATTTCATGATTATGTATGACAGTGAAACTATCAACCTTATTCGTGATGATTCCTCTTGGATAGTTGATAGTGGTGCCTCCATTCATACTACATCTCGGAAAGAGTTGTTTGCATCTTATACCTCCAGTGATTATGGAAGTGTTAAGATGGGTAACAATGGTACAGTTAAAGCTATTGGCATTAAAGATGTGCATTTGGAGACGAATGTCAGTACTTCCTTAGTTCTCAAGAATGTTAAGCATATTCCAGATATCCGCTTAAATTTGATTTCTGTAGGAAAACTTGATGATGAAGGATTTTGTAACACCTTTAGTGATGGTAAGTGGAATCTTACTAAAGGTTCTATGGTCGTGGCTAGAGGTGAGAAGATATCTTCTTTGTATGTTGTGCATACAAAGGTTTCTAGCAGTTGTTCGATCGTCGAGATGGCGGACCCTCTTTCCAAATAGTCAGAAAGGGGAAGATTTGTTGAGTATTTTTCTTTCCTATTTGGAATTAGAAATACTTAATGGTTATCCTTGTTTTTTGGATTTCACAAGTAGATAGGAAATAAGAATCCTAAATTAGATCTGTCTTAGGATATATTATTTTGTCTATAAATAAAGTTGATTTGTAGGCTTGTAGACACACACAAACAAATAATCAGATATTTTGTGAGAGATTTTAGGAGAGAGCAATCAGCATAAAACAGAAAAAAAAGTGAAATTCGTAGCTTTTCATCAGCACGACGCAACGGTCTTAATTTTGCGATTCCCGGAGTTTGGTCGGTCGGATCGTTCTGATTTTTGGACAGCGGCTTCGCAACGTATGATTCTTGTTTCTGAACGGTTGAGATTGTTTTTGGAGGTCCGAAAGTGTGCTGTTTTCAGTTATGAACAGGCTGTCTGTTTTAGGTGATATTCTTTGATTTTGTCTCTGTTTTTATTTCATACTTGTTGACGTTTATTTCAAGAAAGTGTGAATCTAGTTTAAATGGGGAAGACTTGGTGTATTACCCAATTATTTGTGATAGTGAAATTTTTGGTATTTGTGATAGTGGAATTTTTGGATGGATTACGGTTCCGTGGTTTTTAATTCTTGTGTGTCTTGTGGCTTGTTTTACAAGTTTATTCTTTCTTTACTTAATTATTTTCTCAATGGTTTACAAGTTTAGGGGAAAAATTATTATTCCGCTATGATCAGTTTTTTCCAACAGTGAACAACGGTAATTTTGATTGATTTTTTCTTAAAATAAATAATGAAATCGAACACTTCAGTTCTAAAGTAGACCAATTACGTTCAATTTTTATGATTTTTTTTATTTTTTTCGTTTTTGATTATATAAAGGAGTTAGTTAGTTTTAAGATCAATTTTAATCACAGACTCATAACAATGTCTTGAATTGTTATTCAGAAATTGGTGATGTGACATCGTGGCCTGTATTTGTTCATCAAATAATTTCAAGACTCTATTTAATCAGTAATTTGGATTCGTGCAAGTACAAACTGTAATATAATTTATTCTATGTGATACAATTTAATAGTTAATAAAAATATAAAACTAAATTAAAGCCAGAAAGTCTACGAATACATTGTTTGAATATTGGAATAATGTTTATGTTGTGTTTGAATCAAAAAAATGAAATAAGAGAAGAAATAATTCAAAAATTACAAAGAATTTAGTAAAAAATAGTGATGAAAAGAATGATAAGGAGGAATATGAGAGAGAATCACATTAAATAAAAATAAATAAATCATTTCTTCTCGTTATGCATGAAATAAAATTACATATTGGAGAAATAGTTCATTCTATCATTATCTCTCATACGAACCATAAAATTTTATAATCTTTTATATTAATTATACATAAATCAAATTTATTTTTTTCTCGTTTTATTCTATCAATCTAAATGTGGTACACTATTTTGAACTTATTTTGTGATAGTTGATACTAATTTCCCGTGTTTATTAATCTCTTCCCTTTTTCCCACTTTCCACCGGCCTCCTCTACACACCCACACTCTCTCTATCTCTCTCCGATCTTTTCTCTTCTACTCCGTCTCTCTCTTCTACTTCTTCAGATTTGTTTGTTTTTCTTACTTCTCAAACAAATTGATTTATTTCTCTACTTCTATATGAGTTTCTTTAAATTGGACAGAAAAATATATAAAGATTTTGTGATTGTTTCATTTTGTTGAGTATACAAGTTGACTCAATAGATATATCCATATATATAATTTGATTCAAATTTGTCGGTGTTATAATCATCTACGACAAGATGTCTTTAACTCCCGTTACCTCTTTGATAGCATTTTATTTTCTTTCTTTTTTTAATTTACTTTTTTTTTCCAATTGTACTCATGGGTTTCCTATCTTGTTAAAAGAGATAACTCTTTTGGAGTTTGACAACGATGTAACATCAAGATTGTTGTAATTTGGCTTGGTTATAATTTTAGTAATGTTAAGTTCAGGAATAATAAAATTATGAAATAATAGTAATTGTGATAAATGTAATAATTACGTGGTAGTAATAATAATGTTGTGTGACAATGGTGATGTTACGAAATAAAATTGTAAATTCAGGATATAATTGTCGAAAATAGTAAAATTACGAAGTAATATTTTGTTTAATAAATTATAAAGAAAACAATTGAAATTGTATGATTATTTTGATACGTTTAAAATTAGTAAAGTAAAATTAGTGGGTGTAACTTTAATGAAGTTATTTTAGTAATGTTTGAGTGATGCATGCTGACGTCTAACACACGTTGACATCTCATGCACGCTACCGTTTAAGGCGTAACTGATATTGTACTGATGAGAACAATAAAAAATTATTATATACTATCATAATTTTTATTTTCTTTTAGTGTGTGACCAAGAATTGTCCCTTTAATATTTGAACTAAACTCTGGTATAGTAAGTATAAAGTCTATATTAAGTAACGAGTAAAATAATTAGTTAAAGTTCTGGTTCGTCAGATGTTCTTTTTCCTTCTTTTTTTAAACCCTT
The DNA here is from genome assembly GCA_014636745.2 of Centella asiatica. Classification (NCBI taxonomy): domain Eukaryota; kingdom Viridiplantae; phylum Streptophyta; class Magnoliopsida; order Apiales; family Apiaceae; genus Centella; species Centella asiatica. Next base: position 33,763,347 of record CM025788.1, read on the forward strand.
GTCAACTATTTGTTATTTCTGTTTTGTTTTTGGGTACCCTTTCTTCATTTTTTGTTACTCCGAGTCTCAAATGTAAAAGAGAATCAATAGTTTCACATGCACTTTTGATATGTTAGACATATAATCTTATGTGTTTAATCTTTAAAATAAACTCTTTTTATCCCACTCAATTTGTAAGTTTTGATTTTTCATAATTATTAAGAATTAAGTGAAGTTTTGATCAAAATATTTATATGATACATTATTTTAAAATGTATAAAAGTAATGAGAAATTAAAATACTGAAATTAAAGTTATTCGACATGAAATAGATGTTGAAAAAGTAATTTTGATAAATTAAAAAATCAAATCTTTTAAAAATGTAATATTGCAAATGAATGGTATATTGAAAAAAAAAATACATCCAAAAAAAAGTACAGCAAATGAATCTGTCAAACAGATGGAGCATACAATATAAATAATTGGTACAGAAAATAATCAAAATATGAGATTTACTTAATTTTCATTGATATTTACTCTCGAATTCAACAACTATTATCACAATAAAATTTCGTTTAGAGATAAATTTAATAATAAAAATTCAGTGTTGTTATTTTTGTTTTCTTGTAGTTTTTGGCCACCAAATAATTTTGGTTTTGATTCGGAAATGGGATGATCCGTTGCTGTAAGTTGTAACCAAGGAAAACGGAGAAGTAAAATATGTAGCATCTGTATTAGACAGAGAGAGAGAGAGAGAGAGAGAGAGAGAGAGAGAGAGAGAGAGAGAGGAGAGGAGAGGAGCTCAAAGGAGAGGAAGCGTATCAACTGGTAAAGTAATTTAACTTTCTCAATACCCCCACTACCCCAGTACCCAATTAAGGTTATAGCTAGTTATTACTTTTCCTTGATTTGAAACTAGTATCAATTTTTACTTGTTTCGCTTTTGCTGCTCTCCGAATTACATCTCAATACATAATTAGTGGGCGTTTTTATCTTAAAAACTGAGATTCTGAATATCTGATGATGAACTGATTACACATTAAATGATGATAATTATATATACCCATTTGGATTAGTTATTGATTTTGTAATAAAACAGTTTCTGTCTTTTTTTAGCAGAAAAATTAAGGGCATGTACAGAAATTATGTCTGCCCATTTGGGAACTCTTTCAAAATTTTACTGATTGAACATGCTGCAATTAAAAAGTTACATTTGTTTAAGGTTTTGATTACACTAGGGATCAATTTTATGAAGAATATATCTTGACATCCCTACAAGTTTCTGAATTCTTCCCCAAACTTACTATAAATGATATTATATAATTTTATTGTGCGGGTCATACACTCTTATTTTAGTTATAACATTCCATTTATAGCAATCTTTGGTAAAAATTTGAGAACTAGTAGGGATGCAGATAGTTATTGTTTATGAATACCCACATAGATGATACTCAACTTTGTTTCTCTTGTAATGGCGATATTGAATTACAAGCCTATTCGTAAGCAAGAAATGTGAAATAATGTTATTCAGGCTGAAGAACTCTCCCTTATTTTATCTTTATTAATGTCTTAATGTCTTTTAATTTAGCTAGGATTTTCTTTTGGTGAGATTTGAGAGGCATTTCCACTTGTTATGTTATGAGTATAATAAGCACTTCATCGGTTTTGCTTTAGAAAGTGGCTTAGAAGTTTGATATGCTTCTTATTTACAGAACTGAATGTATTTTATTGTAGTGTATGAGATGGAAGTGAAGAGAGAAATAAGCAGGGAGAAATATGCTGTTGATATATCCGCGATAAGAGATGCACAAGTGCGCATCAGTCCGTTTATACACAAGACTCCAGTTCTGTCATCAGAAACTCTGAATTGTATTTCTGGAAGAAAGCTAGTCTTTAAATGTGAATGTTTTCAAAAGGGGTGAGAAGCTTATGTCATTGTATGCGTAAACAAACTATGAATGTAGATAAAGCAGAATAAGAAATTTATTACCCAATCTTGTCGATTGATAATTTTATCATTATAAAATTCATGTTGGCATTTAATGGATTTAATCATCTGATCATTTTTCACTTTCTACTGCTTATCAGTGGAGCTTTTAAATTTAGGGGTGCCTCAAATGCGATTCTTTCACTAGATGATGATCAGGCTGCAAAAGGGGTTGTAACTCATAGCAGGTTTCTTTTTGAAGCTTAGTTTCTTTTCCTGTTGGCTCTTTTGACGTCATCTGAATACTGCTGCCAAATTTTATCCCTTAAATAGTGGTAATCATGCTGCTGCTCTGTCTTTGGCTGCAAAATTACGAGGAATCCCAGCATATATAGTTGTACCTAAGAATGCTCCAAAATGCAAGGTTGAGAATGTCAGACGTTACGGTGGTCAGATTATCTGGAGTGAGCCCACTATGCAGTCTAGAGAGGAGACTGCAAACAAGGTATTACAGGAGACTGGTGCAGTTCTTCTTCATCCATATAATGACAGGCGCATCATAAGGTTCTACAATAAACTCTTTTTAGTTAGTGCATGAGGCCTTTTCTTTTCTTCGTATTGCCCAATCTACTTTATTTCAGCTTTGACTTTCTTTGCGGCTGTTATACATATTGAAGTTCATGTTCATGATTATGATATGATGATGCATAATCACATCTTTTGGTTGTTTTGGCAGTGGACAGGGTACCATATTACTGGAGCTTCTAGAGCAAGCCCCGCAGATTGACACTATAATAGTTCCAATTAGTGGTATGTTCATAACATGGAAGATTTTTTTTGTTATAATTATCCTTGAAGTCTCATTTATTCTGTGTAATACTTACACCATTTATATTATTGATTTAGAGGGTTTTCCTTGTGAGTTAAAAAACTAGGAGGTGGCTTAATATCAGGGGTGGCATTAGCTGCCAAGTCCATCAATCCAACCATTCGAGTCTTTGCTGCTGAACCCAGGGGAGCAAATGATGCAGCTCAATCCAAAGCGGCTGGTAAAATCATAACTTTGCCTGAAACAAATACCATAGCTGATGGACTTAAAGCATCTCTTGGGGATCTTACTTGGTAAATATTTGGCTTTTCATATTATGTATTGAGTTTAAGTCTGTGTTTCTCTTCCTTCTTATTATCTCTTCCTGTTGGATTTTAAAGTCAGACTTGGTATATAAAGCATGCCCAAACAGTCAAATAAGCTTGACTGTCACAATCATCCTCTTTTGATATAAAAATAATTTTATTAAAATGTATACATCTTTGTGCAAGGAATTTTCTCTTTTCTGCTAGGTTTTGTGTGTGTGATGCAATGGCATTTTGGATTTTATCCAGAGTTTCATTCAACATATTTGTTCTAGTGAAAATTTATCTTTTTCTATTCCAGTTGCACTAATTCCCAACTCTTTCTTGTTAACTTAGTCCTGGGATATAACTATATAAGTATGGGAAGGACTTGTCAGATATTCTGTAATAGAAAATAATTAAATGAGATTGTGAAATGTCAATATTCCGTAGCTAAACATAACTCAAACTTTAAGATCTAAGCAAATGACTACAAGCCTGTTCGGGTGTATAATTTTTTTTTAACTTTTGACTTATTTTTTAACTTAAAAATCAGTTTCTTTTTAATAAAAAGTGTTTGGCATCGGTTTGACTTAAAAATCAATTTTTAAGTTAAAATGAGATAAGAAAGTGTTCGACTAAAAATAACTTTTAAGTTAAGTTAGTTTGTTAAATTACTAAATTGGACAAATGAATTAGGAGCTTTTTGATGATATGTTAAATTGATAAAGGATAGTTTGTTAATTCTATTTGGTCAAACCTACTTTTCAGAATTAACTTAAAATTTTAATTCTTTTTAAGTTAAAATTTAAGTAAGAAAATAAGTCAGACCCGAACACTTAAAACGCTACCTTTAACTTATAAGCCTACTTTGACCAAAAATAAGTTGCAGCCTAACAGCCTCTACTTCTCAAGGATAATCAGTACCATGCTGTTTCTCGAGTGTGATTGTTATGGTTACTTTGACGGTTGCATTTGTTGGATGCCAATATATTTAAAAAAAGATATGCTATTCGTTGATCTAAGCTATAAACTTTTCTACGAGCCTCTTACTAGCTTATGTAATATGTCACAATAGATATCACTTTTCCTTGCAAGATATATTTAATTTTACCAGCACTGATTTCACTTTGGTATTTTTCTTAACACGACCTTTTTGTTATATGTCTAGTTGAGATTGGAGGTTACTACCGGGCGCATTCACCACATTTCTTCCTTGATCACCTTACTCTGCACCAGTCAAAATATTCATTATAGTTACTAATTTGTAATTACATCAAGCAGGCCCATTGTACGAGATTTTGTTGACGATATCCTAGTTGTGGAGGATAAGGAGATAGTAGAGGCCATGAGACTTTGTTATGAGATTCTAAAGGTGGCGGTAGAGCCTAGTGGAGCCATAGGTCTCGCAGCAGTTGTATCAGATAGTTTCAGGGGAAATCCTGCTTGGAAAGACTGTAAACATATCGGAATTGTCCTCTCAGGAGGAAACATTGATCTAGGTGCCCTCTGGGATTCTCTTCACATAAATTAGAAGTTATTCAAGTTCTTGACTTCTTGGCTAAATTAAGCTGCCTTTTATCTTTCCACGATGAAAGTTTGTACTTGTATTCACTAGCATGAAACAGGTTACTTTTAGCTTTTCCTTTTGTCTCATCATGAGAATATAGAACTTTGTGGAACATTTTGATTAATATTGTGCGACTTTACCTCTCATGAGGCTAACATGGATTGCCTTTTTGAAGACACAAAAGATGTCTTTTTGAGTTACTTGACCTCTAGTATGATCAGTTGGATTTTACCATCCCAAAATTCACTTGATGAGTTCCTTCAAGTAGATTAAGAAACAGCAACTAGAAAACTGGTTGTCTCCCAACCAGCATTATACTAAAGGGGCAGGTGCTTGACATTGAGGCTTGGAAGCCACCTTAGCAAAAGCAAATAGTTAAAAGTTGATAATCTATGGCACTAAAAGATAAAATCAAGATTAGGCAATGGACTCAAATTTAGCTTGTTCATCCCATGAAAGATAAAAAGTGAATGCTCTTGTTTGCTCTTATAGAATCAACCAACTCCAAGTCCTCAAAGGATCAAGCTAGGCAATGGACTTAAAAATTAATTTAGCTTCTTTGTCGGCTTGTCACGCTATCCATATACTAATCATCTGTTATGGGGCCTTTGGTTTCAAACTGAGATCTTGTAATTCAAGTGGATGGAGTCTGGAGCAGCAAGCATGGGCTTCTATGAAAGCAAGGAATGGAAAGACTGACCGGAGAATGGACAGCCTAAGCTGTTAGCATTTTTCGCAATTCTGTGGTTAATAACACAGTAGGCCTCTTTGGCTTTTATTAAAACTGCCGACTCTCTGCATTTGGGGTACAACCTTAGTTGTGGTAAACTGGTAATTTCTTAGAGCATTTGCAGCGGTGTCCGTATATTCCCTAAAATCCTAATTTACCAAGTAATAAGAGCATTCTCACCGGTATCCGTAAACCCTCTACAGTCTCTATTTTTAGGTATTCAGATGAGAAAACCAGAAAGAATTACAGTGCACCAGTATCTCTAATTGGGAGATTCAGATGTGGTATGAACAGTAAAACTCCCATTTCAGAGTATCACTGAAGATATAACTCTAAACAAATATTGATTTTTTATTCGGTACCAAATGCGGAAAACTTTCTCTCTCCTATCTTATTTTCGCGCGAGACTCTCTTCTCCCCTTTTGTTTGCGAACAAAGGCACAAGACTTGATTTTCAAACATTTATGAAGCTCTTTCACAGGTTTTAATCTTCTTTGTTGATGTTCTCCTTGTCTTGGTCTCTATGGTGGAAGATTTGATATTGATTTTCCTCAGCTTCAATTGAATTGGTAAGTTCTCTATCTTTCAATCAACTTTCGATCTATTATAAGAATATATTTTGTAATTATTGATGATGATTGTTGATATTATTGGAGTTTGTGTTGTGAATCAAAAAATTATTGTTTCTTGTTTGTTCTAACAATGCCCTAATTCTTTCATATTTCTTATCCCTTCTCCAAACTCCCCTTTGCTTTGCTAACTTCTGGAAAGAGGATTGTATAGAGAGAATCCTTCTATGCCATGATATAGACAACTTCTTGGATATGATAATCATATTGCTGTATATGAAGTAGAGATAAAATTTAGATACTGAGAGGCTTTAAAGTTTATACGTAAGATTTCCCATTTACAACTACAAGATGAAGCATACTGATGCAAATGAATAACTATATCAACTATGAGATTTCGTGGTTACTGGTTTAATGAAGTTTCAAACCAATTTTCTTGTTATTCTTAGTTTTCTGATCCAGTTCTTTGAAAAAGACAAAGCTGCCAAAAATCCCTTAAGCTCTTGCCACTATTTCTGATTTCTAACTTTTTCTTATAGTAAACAACTAGTTCCATGGTAGTGACCAAATCATGAAATTGGAAAAATATTTGGATACTTAGTAGGGAAGCAACAAACATTTCCGTCCTCATCAGTTTAATTGATACTCCCTCTGTTTTACAAAAAAAACAATATTTAGACTTTTGACAAATTTTAGTTTTGCATTTTTGACCAATAATTGTATGTACACATAATAAGTTTTTCTCATGAAATTTATTATGAATGTTTAAACAAAGATAAGATTAAGAGATTGTAATGAAAAATTATAAAAAGTATTGCATTATAAATAAAATTATTCAAATGTTACTATTTTTTGTAACAAATTTTATTCTCAAATTTTGTTATTTTTTTGGAAAGGAGGGAGTATATTCAACTAGCTACTAATCATAGATTCTACATCTAAAGGTTTAACTCATATAAATTAAAACAAAATAAAAAATATTTGATTTGAAAAATGACTGGTTTCAAAACTTGTAGAATATAACTTTCGAGGCTGATAAAATATCAAGATCTGAACTATCTTGAATTCATCGAGCCCCAGTCATTCTTTGTCAAATCTTTTTCTTCCTTTTTATTTTGTTACATCTGAAGTCTTTTTTCACCTTGTTCATATATTCCTTTTAAACATTTTCCCATGGCACATAAAGAACCAATATAACTTAATTCCAATTGTCTAATTACCAACTTGAACAGAACAAAAATGACAACACATTATGAATTCTTATGTCCACATTTTTTGTTCTTTTAGAGCAATCATCATCAGAAAAAAACCTAAGTAGTAGTATTGGCATCTTCTGACTCACTGTTTTGCAAAAGCATCTTTGTGCTTGATTTTTTCAGAAGCCATATTTTAGTTGTTTTGAAAAGCTGCGTTGTTTACAAATTTGATAGTTGTAGTTCTTTTGGCTTACTTTTGCTTTGAATCCTTGATGACTTAATCCACTGGTCAATTTTTCCCAAGTACTAGTGTTTGTAAAATGGAGTATAAGCAAAATGACAGAATATGAAAAGAGTTGATAGAGTCCACTTGAGTGCTGTGTTTCAAAGCTTTCCTGCTTAAACAAAAGGGTAATTTGTTGTTTTAGTATTGTTAATATATTTATATTGTCTTAGAAGCTATACATGCTTGTGACCACAATAAATAATGGTGTCAATCATGCCTCAAGTGCTAAAGTACTGAATGTGATAAATTAAAATGGAAGGATTAAAAATGGACATATATTTTTCTTTTCTTGGTAATCTGTTTCAATGTTTGTTATTGATATCTTGAATATAACTTATAGACTTATAACTTATAAATGTACAAGTTGCTGAAGTGTTCTTCTTCAAGCATTTATGTCAGTCATGTATATTTTGCATAAGAATTGGATTCCTTGTGTCTATACTCTATCTTGCCTCTCATTTTCCTTGTGATGGTTCTGACTTTTCTTAGGAGCTGTGGAGAAGTAAGCATTGAAGTAGCAAGAAACACAAATCCATATTTCACTTGGTAGCAAACTAGATAAAACGAGCAGTCTTCTTATTTTTTGACACAACTGGAAATATATTTTATTAAAACATAGTAGATTAAGCTATACAGTAGTACAACATTCTGAGGCTTTGTAAGATGAACAAAATTCCTAACATGTTCAATGTATTTCAGCTTGTGAAAAATGTCAAATTCTAGAGAAAATTGGTCAAGCTCTTCTTTCCCTCACGATCATCCATCAGGTTCTATTACTTTATTTATTTTATGATCATTAATATGTACTGCACTTAGTTATTTTATTCATTTGACTTGCTAAATATCTCTTTTTGTATATTTACATTAAATTATAGTTGCAAGAGATTTGCCACTAGATTCAACTTGTTTTCTCAATGTTATATTAGAAGATGAGTTTGGACTTCATACTCAATACACACCAACTCAATCCACACCAACCGTTGCTGAAATTACACCAATTGTACCTGAAGTTACTCCAATCATACCTCAGAAAAAGGTAAGTCAAAATAATAGAATAAGAGCTTCGAATTTTACATCTGACGAGGACAAAGCATTGATCTCCGCTTGGCTAAATGTGAGTATAAATCCAACTATCGGTACTGATCAAACATGGGGACATTTTGGTCAAAAGTTCGTTCTGACTACCATGAAAGAGTAACCAGAGAATGTAGTGAATGATCATTAACAAATCGCTATCATGATATACAAAAGCAAGTTAATCATTTCATGGGATGCCTAACACAAGTGGAGAATGCTCATCTTTCAGGGTGTACCCAAGGAGATAAGGTACATGTTTATAATAAATGTTTTAATTCATTTATAGTTTGATATTGTTGTGATTCTTTTAATCATATTAACTACTACAGGTTGATAAGGCAAATGACATGTACTTTAACTTTATAAGGCCACATTTAAATTTGCTCATTGTTGGAATATTGTAAAAAATCAACTGAAATGGCTTCAAACTAATGGTGTTGTTGGTGAGAAGCGAAATAGAGATACACAATTTCCACAAACTCATGCTGAAATCAACTTAGATGAGTTATCTCCTCGAACGACCTCATCGATTGATCTTGAGAGACCACCTGGTAAAAAATGGAGAAGTCAAAAATGAACAAAAAGAAAAACAATGCAGCAGATGAGAGTTTGATATTTGCAGAATGGAAGGAGGAAAAAATGAAAATAGCTGAAAGAAAACTTGATTTAGATGAGGAAAAGTTGTGTATTATGATGCAAGAAGCAGAAGATTACAATGAGATGAAGCGAGCTCGCCTAGCTCTTCAAGAGAAACAAGAAGATACACAAAGAGCTCGTCTCGCATATGATGAAAATCAATGCGAAATGTCTATAATGATGATAGATGTGGAAACTTTGGATGGAGCTAAGAGGGAATACATTCAAATGCTTCAAATTGAAATACTTGAAAAAAGACGTCATAAATATAACAATGGTAACACACACATATACCTTCAGTTTTGAATCTGCGATGTTTGGCCATTTGAATCTGTAATTATAACTTTAAATGTTTTCATTTTAGTAGGTACATAAGGAGAAGTGGTGGAACTTTAATTTGGAAATATCAGGACGGAATATCTACATTAAGATGGTAATTACATACTTCCATTAAATTTCTTATATAACTACTTCTGCGAATATTATTTTTATACCTCAAAGCTTTGTTCCCTGATTAATTTTAATTGGATACTTAGCATGTAAATTATTTGTTCATGAAAAGTTTAGTTTATATCTTCTGAATTTATTTGGCAAAGTCATAGTTCATCAATGATCAACTTTTTGTTCAAAAAGACCTCAGAAACATATGATAGGTACAATGGGGGTTTTGTTTTTGGAACAACTATATATTCTGAGATAGTGTAACTAATTTGCTTGGGATATGTGAACAAATCTCTTGGGGGCATGTTATATTGTTTGTGGTTTTACTCGTTCTATTTAAATTCCAGCGTACTCAAATATTATAACATTGAGGTCTGCTCCTTATGCTGGTGTACTGGTGCATAAGAATATATATATAGGACTGCATGTTTTTGTTTAATGGGACTCTGTTAAAGGCTTCTCTTATTAACTTCCTGCTGTAGAAATTGTGTAATTATGTCATTTTAACTTAGAGCTTTTTGGTCATCGAGAACAGAGTACATACTACCAGTCTTGTAAAAAATCAACCAAGAAGTCTTTTGTAGTATGAATTACAGAGCACATACTAACTACATACTATTCTGTCAAGTAATCTGTCAAGTAACCATTTATCAGCATATCATTACCACGATTTTATTTATCACCACCCACTAGCGATCCTATGTATCGCCCTAAGCCCCCAACACAATAACGTTGAATTAGGAAAGATAGGCCACACCATTAAGAAACCATATATACCACAATTTGGATGTCGTCATTGGCAACACACAAATTTGTTGCATTACTGGTGTTCACTCATTGCTTGCTATGTGTCTTTGTTAGGGAGGCATATATTATGCTAAAAAACCGTAGGTCAAAAAAATTTTCTTCTTCCGTCGCAGTCGCATGTAAGTTTTTTTCTTCATTCTCATTTTATGAATAATTTTTTTTATTTTATCTCATTTGTTAAAAAAAAAATTCTCTATTACATATCAAATCAACACATCTAAGATTGACATTTTTATCAATTTTTCTACTCTTCATCTTTTTTAATTTTAAAATGAGTGATAATAATAAGACGAAGAAAATAATTTGGATGATAAAGAAAAGACAAATTTAGATATTAAAAATGTTCCTCCTCCGTATGGGCGTATAATATTTATAAGTATATTTGAAGAGTAGAAATTCTATAATTTATATGTTCAGAAGAGTGGATTTGAAGTTAAAATTTTAACGAGCAGAAAATATTCTGACTCAAATTAATTATTCCATGAGCTATATGCATGTAGAAAATAAAAATGATGATGAAACCATAACCTGAAGGAAGATGAATACTATTGAACGCACAATATGCAAAGTCAGAATATTTGTTATTCATAACGTGTAGAATTATACTTGATGTATTACAAATCTAGAATTGAATTATAATCATTCAATAGTAACGCCTGCTAAAATTGATTTCATGGCAACACACAAAAATATAACTCTTGTCGATAGAGAGTTAATCAATCTACTACATCAATTAAAGATCAAATCAAGTTTGATCATCAATGTGTTTAGTATAATGAGTAGTGAGACGTCAAATGTTAAACTCATTTTCGATGATATTCGAAATGTTATATGCAACTTGCGACTTGACACATTTGATTTAAATAATGCAAAAGAAGTTTTGATAGTTTTAAAGAGACTTAAGTTAGAAAATCTTTAAAATTTCTTTTACAATATAAAAGTTAACGAAGAGAATTGCATTACATGTATTATGTGGGTGGTCTCTCAATCAACTATTTGTTATAGAAATTTTGGAGATGTAATTACCTCTAACACTATTTACAAAACAAATACATATGGGATGTCATTTGTTTCAATTACAAGAGTTAATCATTATTATTAGTCTTTTTTGTTTGGGCTTGCTCTTATTAAAGATGAAACAAAACTACATTTTTTTAGGTGTTAAATAATTGGCTTAAAGCTATTGAGTGTAAAATTCTGTTGAGGATCATAATAGATCAAGATAGAACAATGAACAATGTTGCTACGGTATTGCCTTTCACTAAGCATTTGATAAGACATATCAATAACAAGTTTCCTGAGAAACTTCTATCATTTATATTATAGTTACAAAACATATAAAGAAGATTTCAATAGGTACGTGACTATATTTGTAAATAGTCGACATTAAATTGTCAATATGTTAAATGTTGTTATTTTAGGTGTTTGTATTTGGCAACAACTGTCGAGTTCGAGGAAAGGTGGACAAAATTGGTGGAACAATATGATTTGCAAAATCACGAGTGACTTTAATCTATGTATAATATAAAGGAGAAGTGAATTGGAGCATATTCAAAGTCATATTTTGTTGCAAGGATGTCTACAACCAAAGGAGTGAATTAATGAACAATTTTTTAATTAATACGTAAATAATTGTACAGATTTGAAGAATTTTGTGATTAACTCACAGATAGACATTGAAAAACAATATTTGAACAAGAGAAATCAAGATCTTAAGATGGAGTACAAGATAAGAAATTTACGTAACGGAACTTTATTGAAAAAGTATGCGGCACTCTTATGTATGAAGAATATTTTTAAGGATTTCTCCAAAGGGTTTTATGAGTGTCAAAAGTTGATGTGTTGTAATATTTCAAATTTTGGGATATGTGATACAAAGAAATATATATATAGTGTTTGGTTTTCCTGGATGAGTATTGTAAAAATGGGGTTGAATACAATACTTTTTAAGTTTTTAAACTTTTTGCAAACAATGAACAAAATGAATGAATAAGTATTATATTCTATTGTAGTTTTTGTGTGTTAAAGAGAAAGAATATAACAAAGAACTAAAAACAACACATAATTTTAAGACTAATAAAGTTTATTAATTTTTAGGTTGTGCTACAATTTGATTTTTCAATTGGCTTCCTCTTTTGAAAAGAGAGTCTCAATTTCTATTACAAGAGAGAAAAATTATGTATCTTTTATATGTATGTGTATTTTGTATCTTCGTTCTCCTCTATTTTTTTTAATAGAAAGAGGCTGTTTATTTATAGACATATTTCTTGTTCAACATTTTTTCTTTACATTGAAGCGTGCAAGAATATGCAAACAAGAGTTGGTGCAGTAAAGATCTATAAAGATATTTTTCTGTTCATTCCTGCTTTTCTGTAGAACTTTTCTATCTATTTTCCTTCATGCTTTGACTGTTGTAGACTTGACAGGATTTAGAAAAGTAGTCGAAAAAGTCCAGTTACTTTTCTTTCTTGTTTCTATAGCTTTGTCATATCATGCGAAGTTATCTTTCATTTTGGTGGATGAAATCAGTGGATTTTGGCGATCGTCAAGAACAGACTTTGGCGTTGAGTTCATTAATCATTGATGTTACTTATTTTGGCGCTAGGTCTTTTAACCATACTTTGGTGCTAAGTCTTTTAACCATACTTTGGCGCTAGACTTTTGTCCACTGATACTGAGCACTTTGGTAATAGACTTTTTATTCCCTGACATCGAGTACTTTGGCGACAGTCATTTTATCCCTTGATGCCCGAATACTTTGGCGATAGCCTTTTTATCTCCTAACACCGAATACTTTGGCGACAATCATTTTATCCTTTGATGTTAGGACACTTTAGCGTTAGTGTAAATTATCCGACGAGTTTGGCGATGAGTAATTTTGGGTTTCACTTGAGTTCAGCGATAGAGAACTTCTCGACGAAGTATTTTGCATAGAGTTTGGCGACAACCAAACTGGCTTTGGCGTTGAAGATCTTTGCATAGAGTTTGGCGACAACCAAACTGGCTTTGGCGTTGAAGATCTTTGTGCAGAGTTTGGCGACAACCAAATTGACTTTGGTGACAATTATTCTTGAAACTCATTGAAGAATTCTAACTCTTTTCTACTTGATTTTCAACTTCAATGACAGAGAAATTTCACAACAATTTCATAACTGTGCTTCCAAATTTTACAAGGCTCATTATGTTAAGTTATTTAATCCTAATTTACAAATAGGTAATCACTTAGACCCAACAATCTCCCCTAATTTGTTTTTATGCACATAAATACAAATTCTATGAATGATAACTTAACTAATCTAATGAAGCCAAAAGATTACAAAACTTTGTACAAATTTACATTACTGAATAAAATGATACAAATTTTTTTAGTAGCTTCTTTTGACAATCACAAGTAACTGCTCCTTTAGACTGAACTGATAACCAATAATTTATTTGGATGTCTGGCCTTGCTGGGTAGATTTTTCTTGAAAAGTTTTTGCTACAATAGTTCCAACACATTCTCTTCATGAAAACCTTGAGGATCTCGGAAGAAGTCAATCATGTTTCTGAATGTATTTGGTCCCACAGTACTGAGTTCGGGTAAGCCAAAAATAAGGTTCCTATCATTTCAGTCATAGTAGTTCAGTCTAGTTGGATTGAATAGTATTCTTTTTCGGTTCTTCTCTAGTACCTTCTTTATATCATAAATCCTTTAAAGAGTCTCCATTGCTTGTTGATCTTCTATATTTGGGCAATCTCTTAGTTGATCTATGATATTCCGAATAAACCAGAAAGGTTTGTTTGTCATACTACCAACCCTATACTCAGTCTGACTTCCTTAATTTTCAGTGTAGATCACCCTGTATGGATTGTAGAATGTCCTCTTAGGCTGGTTTGTGGACTTTGCACTCCTTTCAGCTTTTTCTTGCGCAGCCTTCTCTCTTCGATCCTTTTCCTCAACAACCTTTTTCTAGTTTTCTGCAAACTCAACATTTTTGATCTCAAGAAGCTCACCAATGATCCACTTTATCCTTCGAATGGTTGTTGCTTTTATCAGTTTAGAGTGAGAATCTGAGCCTCTGACAAGAACAACTAGCCTTCTTAGTATATGGACATTGATACTATTTTCAGTGATGAGCTTCTTCATTGATACTGTCTTTGCGGCTCCATTTCTATACATTAGTTGAGTTGCCTTCACTACCTTTGACCCTTCCCATATAAACTTAATATCCATGACCCTCTCAACATCTTCTTTGTTGAATGTGTCTTCATTAGGTTTTTCAGATGTGATTGAGATGACAAGTGTTATAGGTTGGGCAAGCTGTCTCTTATTGTTGTAGTAAGGCCTTTTCCTTGCATCTTACTTGAAGTTTCATTTACTCACACCTGCCTTTTTGGCTTGTGGTATGGGTAAGGATCCTTCAGCTCTCTCTCCTTCCTTATCATACCTAGATGGCCCCTCTGTAGATGTTGCTTCATTCATGGCTCCATGGAAGGAAGCATCATCAATGTAGTTAGGACCCTCCCCCTGTGAAGGTGTCTCTTGAGGGCTGTCAAATCCCATGAACCAGTAGTCCTTGGCTCTCAATTCAAAGTTTGGTGACTAAACTTTGTCTTCTTTATCCTCATTCTCCCCCTTAGTTGAGTTATCATTTACTGTTGGAGGGAAAATCCTGAGGTGAGAAGGTCCAACGCACTAGTAGCAGCAGCAAGGTTGCTCTTGGATAGCAATGTCAGGATGACTTTGATCCCTACTTTGGTTTCTGTCACCTCATCCCTAACATCTTGCACCTCATGTCGCAGTGCCTTTAGGTCTTTGATATCTTCAGCTATGGAGTGCATTTGACCTTCAAGGTGGCTAGCATGGAACTGGAACTGAAGTGTCAAGTCATCCACTTTAGTTTTGACACCATTGATGACGAATAGACTTGATATTTGAGCACCCAGTTGCCTATGGAGATCAGCCTTTATGTTGTTTAGATTGTCCTCCATGACTTACAGTTTGGTGGTCAGATCATCTAAGGAAAAAACTTGGTTGCACTCCCTCTTATGGCTCCAGAGGTGGATGGTGGCATTTGAGGCCTTACATTCTCATTGTATTTTAGACTGAACTCATCAGCCTTGCCCTCATTTTCTTTTAATGGCCCTATTGACACACTTTGTCTGCTCTCAGGGGAATGCTTAGCCCTCTCTCTTTTTTCCATGCTCAAGATATGATTCTCACTTTTTATTTCTATTTATTCTCTCAACATTTTTCTCTTAGACTCATTCACTCTAACATGGTCTTCTTGAGTAAGAGAAGAACTAGGGAACTCCCTAGGAGGAGGCTCCTCATACACAATCTCTATTTTATCAGAAGATGTGGAGTTTGGAGAAAGTGTAGTGGAGATATGGAGGACTAATGTTGAAGTAGGCGTTTCTGGTCTAGCATCAGCCTCATTGATGGGAAAATGAAATAGAGTCTCAGTAATTTCTACTTCCGCATTAGTGAGTGGGACCTGAGATGTGGTTTTTGCTACACTAGGTGCAGCAGCTTTATGTGGACCACTCGGTGTTGGCTCAACTATTAGGTAATCTGACCGATCAGAACCAATGAAAACTTGAGATTGCTCCATTGGTGATGAAGAAATATGTGGGGAGGAGGAAGGAAGATGGGAGGATGGAGGCTCCATAAAGGAGCTAAGTGTTAGTTGTTCCCTCTAAATAAAGGAGGGAACATCAAAGAAGGACTCAAAGTGCACTCCACTTAGGTGAACTGTTTGGTCGTGTGCATCGACATGTGGGGGTATATGTGATGGTGTAGACTCTGTACAGTATGTCTTGGGTATGAGATTATGTTCAATAGATGCACCTAGTTCGGAAGATGCATCAAGGGATGTGTTTTGTCCCATATTAACCTCTGTACCTTATTGAGAGGATGCAGGGTGGCTTGCAACAGTTGTCTTTTTGCTCCTTTTTCTCCTAGGTACAATTGAAAGAGCAACTACTATGGTTCCTTCTCCTCACTGCCCTCTTGCACAGCCTCACTAGTTTCTACCCTATGGATTCGAGTTTTTCTTTTCTTTGAACCCTAAGGTTTTTGAGAACCAGAGTGCGTTGAGTTTTGAGCAATTTGTGCAGATGGTGGAGTAGGAAGGGGTTGGTCAGCCTGGGTTAGAGAATCGAGGTTGTTTCATCTTGGCCAACATTTTCAGAAGAAGAAAGGGGTTGGACAAGTAAAGATGAAGAAATTATACCTACCATGTGTGGCGTTAGAATGAGTCTGATATCCTCATTCTTCTTCTTAGTGAGAAGAGAAATAGTTATGTTGTCAAGTAGTTGTGAGGGCTTCTCTTCTTCACATGAGGCAAATGGTGTAAGGCCAACCCCTAGATGTAACATTATCATCATTAGGAATCTAGGATAGTAGCACTTAACCATTGCCCCATTTGTGGGATTCCTGTTGGCCAGACTTCTCATCTTGTTGATTATTTCAAACGGTAGCAGCTTGCCAAAAGTAATCTTCAAGTTGGTGGGCCACATCAAATCCTAATGTTTGCACCAGGCTTGTAAGCCCATTCCACTCATTAATTTTGGGTGCAAATACTCGGGAGATGGAATCGAAGAAGAAGTTCCATTCCATCCTGAGAAACTACTTCTTCATTCTGCTCAGATTGAGATCACCTGCATAATTGATATGTTGAAAGAAGACGAACAAATCTTGTGCAGTAGGATCATCGGCATGATTCTCAACTGGTAGGTGTAGGGTTTCATTCATAGTTCGATCTGTGATGTACTCCTTGTTGAAGGTGACCCTTATGTAGAGATCATCCTTGGTGGAAGAGGTGTGAGCGGTTGTCCAAAGATGTTGTAGTACTCCCTTGTTGAGCTTTGGACCCATCGTCATTGCATAACCGACAAATGATTCATTTAGGAAAATCACCCATGACTTGAATTTGTCACGAACTGTCATTGTAAATAAGATGTTGCAGTAGTTGGTCTTTTGGATGACAAATTGAGAGGCCATTGTTGAAATGGAATTAGGGTTTGTGAAATCTTTGAAAATGTTTGAAGGTTTGAGAGAAATTATGCCTTCGAATTTTTGATTTGCAGTGTTCAGCGATGAGATATGAAGTTAGGGCTCACATGCAACTATTTATATTCTTGGAGTTTGGCGATAATTTTGGAATTGGAACCGTTTAAATTGAAAATAACCTTCCGTCAAACTTGTCACCAAACTAACACAACGTTGAAGTCCTCGGTGTACAAAACATCATTGCCAAACTTAGTTCAATGCTTAAGTAACCAAGATTTGCGCCAAATTCTTTTCAGCACCAAACTCTTTGGTATGACGTGATCTGTAGCACACACTTGACCGTTAGCAGCTTCTTAACTTTCTCTTTTCTTATACTATGACATTTTGACATTTTTCAAGTAACTTCAAGTGAGGTGAAATTTTGTACATTTCAAATATTTTTTATAAATTTGATTTTTAATTGTATTAATTTTCATTTAAAATATATTTAGTTTTTAATTTTTATTTTAAAAAATAAAATATCTAACGTCTATTAAGCACTATTTAAAAATATATATAAAAAATTAAAAGTCATATATTTTAGAAAAGAGAGTCTATTTGAAAGAGAAAAAAAAATCAAACTTGTACGATTTTACAAACGATTGACAATTAAGTGAATTGTTAAATTATTTGATTGATTCAAAATTTGCTCAACTCATAACTAAGTGAACTGTTGAATTATTTGATTGTTTCAAAATTTGCTCAACTCATTTTAGAAAAATAAATGAATTATGGTCAATTTGTACGATTTGAATTAACATATTCAAGAAAATTCAACGTATATTCAAGTATTTGGTGAGTCATATTAAGTACTATTCAGTTTTTACTCAAAACTAGAATTTGATATCTAATTATCGATATTAATACCTATCAATCAATATCTATATATAAAATTTATGTGTTCTTATCTTGAGTTTATATAGTCGAATTAATATTACTCAATTAATTTAGTTATTAATTTTGTTTTATATTTTATGGCACAATATTTTTTTTAATATATTTTTCAACTCAAGTTATGCAAATAATTTTCGTACACTGAATTTTGTGAACGAGTACAAAATAACTAAACAGAGAACATCAAAACACAAATAAAAAGAACTTCTACCTTTATATCTCACAACAATAAAAAAACAATAACTACATAACGAAAAAAACAGATTATAGTGGCAACTAAAATAATATGAACCAAAATATGAAAACATCAAGTTTCAAAATCAAAAAATAAAAAACGATTAATGAACACATAATCAACGTAAATATGATAATTACAAAAGTTACTATAAAAATTCACATGAATAGACCAAAAAACTACATAAATATGGAAAAAAAAAACTTTTCTAATCAATACAAATATTCACATAACTATTTTTTACTCAAATATTTAAATTTAACATAAACTTTAAGTTAACAAAAAATTTACAAATACAATACATATTTTAAACAATTACGATAAAATTATATAAAATGACATAAAACACAAGCCGTAAATAGCAATAAAACTAGTATACCCTAATTTTACATGTAAAAGTAGTCGCACTATTTAATATTACATTTTTTTTAAATTTAATTGTTCATTTTGATAATGGGGAATAGAATAATAATGTTTGTAAATGCTCGAAACCCTTTTTCGTAAGGGAAATGTGTCTTTGCTAGGGTTTTAGTCTCTCTCTCTCAACACTAATTTCTCAAACATGGAGCCGATAACACAACCCACTTCATGTTGGAGCAACATCGTCAAGCAGTCACCACTGCCGGCACCAAATCATGGCCATTCGGCCACTTCAGCCGCCGAGAAAGTGCTCCACAATTCGACGAAAGGTATCGCCGTGGCGGTGGTGGACGCAAACGCCATCATTCAAGGAGGTGAAAAGCTTCATAACCTCGCCGACAAGTTCGTCTCCGTCTCGGAAGTTATTGACGAGGTCCGTGATCCAAGGTCCCGTCACAGTCTCAATTTGCTGCCGTTCGCCGTCGTCACCATGGAACCCTCCCCTGATTCTCTCAAAAAAGGTCCCTACAGTTCCAATTCATGTGTTCATAAGCTCTAATGATATTATATTGCAATTGAATTGATTGTTTTATGTATTTCAATATTGAAAATGAATTTCTCATTGATGTTGTTTCTCTTAATTTTTGTGTGAAGTTTGAATTATAAATGTGGAAGTTGAAGTATGGTAAAAGATAGATGTGTTCTGAAAATTTAAGATTATATGCATATCCATGAAGTAGGAAATCTGTGTTTTTTCGACTAAAAATTGTAGCTTTATAATTAGCTTTAGAATTATTGGGAGATGATTCCCTCCTCCCCTTTTATTTTCTTTTTACCTATTAAAATTATAAGATAATATGCTAGAAAACTCTTTCTGAAGAGGCTATATATATCTATTTTTCATGTTTTGCTTCATCCAAATTATAAGCAAATGTATATATATGTCCTTTTTCAGAAGCTATATAGGAAATGCACCACAAATGATGAGAATGTTACTAACTTACTATTGCATAAGGCATCAATTAGTGCCAGGTAAACACAAGCGAACCCAGAAATTTCTGATCGCCTGGGTCATATCATAGAAAGATAAAATACAAAACTACGTAATAAAGTAGTACTTTCCAAAATACTGTTCTCTATATTTCATATTTCATAAAACAATTAATTTTAAGTATGTTTGTGTTAGGATTATGAAATCGTAGAATTCAATTGTAATATTAAAATTTAAAATGGAAAAAGTCATACTTTATTGGAGAATACATGTAGTTAGCTATATTTTATAACCAACATTGATTGTACGTATGTAAACTATAATTTTAGGATTTTTTTTTCCAAATATATTGAAAACCAAAAATGTACACCATATTTCTTTTTGTGGAATTACTGGTATAAGGCTCAACCAGTGAAACAATCAAAAAAGAGTGTTACTATGTGTACAGGCTATGCCAATGAATCAAGTTAGGTTTTGATGGGGGTGATAGAGTCCTGCCAGGACCATGGCCTACCTTGGCCTGGTATATACCAACGCCTCTTTCAAAATTAATTGAGCATATATTGTTGATTTATTTAGAATAGCTTTTTATTCTGGTCTCATATGGTACTCCCATTTTATGGCCATTAATACACACACACACACCCACTTGTGTGCGTGTGTCTGTCTGTCTCTCTCTCTCTCTCTCTCATGAGTGAGCGCGTGCACTCTCTTAAAAGGTCACATGCACAGATCATGGTGATCGGTTATTGTTGAAGAGCAATGCTGCAAAAATGTAATTTCTTCCCCACGCCACAATGATGCACAAAAAATCATTGAGCAACTTTATGCAAATAATCTTTAAATCAATTTCAGTGATGCTCATGAGCATTTCTTGTGTTAAATAGAATTGGTTCTATTTATTTTGGGGGTGAATATTGGGGTTTAATAAAGGCAAGAAAGGAATTTGTGCTATTTTTTATATCGGAATTTCTATCTGAAGTTTGTGTATGCGGTTCAACAGTCATCAACTTTGCAAGGGCAACTGGTGACCTGCAGACCCTATCAGATGTTGATCTCAAGCTTATTGCTTTGACTTACACATTGGAGGCTCAGATCCATGGAACTAAACATCTTAGGGACAGCCCTCCCCCTATCCATACTGTTAACGTGAAGAGGCTGCCTGAGAAAGACTTGCCTGGCTGGGGCTCCAATGTTCCTAATTTGGAAGAGTGGGAAGCACTAGAACATGCTGTTGGGGATGGATCTAACCCCAATTCGAGAATTCTCCCTCTGAAAGATTTGAATTTGAATGTCGTAACTCCAGATGAACAACATAGCTTAGAAGGTGATCCCGTGGGGACTGGATCTGAAACTCATTCCGAAAACCAAGAGATTGGTCATAGTAGTTTTAATAAACCTAGGAGATATCTGCCTAAGAAGAAAGAGATAAATATTGAAGGAAAAAAGATGGTGGCAAATGGAATTGATGCATCCCAGGGGGAATTCAATGATAATGACGCGGATTGGCTTCCTGCTGTCAGTAGAAGTACCCATAGAAGATTTCTTAGACGAAAGATGAGACGTGAAATGTACGAGGCATCAGCTGAAAAAGATAAGGAGCAAGATGCAGATGTTGACACAGGAAATGATAATCTTGAGGACTCCAGATGCCCTGATTTGATTATCAATGCATTTTTAGATAAAGCACATGTTGAAAATGGTAATGCAGAGGGAAGTGAAGGCAAAACAGGGGAAGTAGATCTTTCCATTATTTTAAATCAAATGAGGCTGGAAGAAGATTCATTGAAGGCCCTTCAAGATGGTAACGAGCTGAGCAATTCCTCTCGAGAACCTGAAATGAATGAGTTTTCTGTGGATGATGCTGCCTGTGATAATAGTGGAGATGTTGCTGATGATGGAGATGAAGAACAACTGGATATGACTAGCCAGACAGGTGAAAGTGCTAGTGCATCAATTATGGATGACAATAGCAGTGAACAGAGCTGGATGCTAAGATGCCTTTCTGAGTCAAGTGTGGCTTGTATAACTAGTGACTTTGCAATGCAAAATGTTCTTCTCCAAATTGGTTTACGCCTGTTAGCTCCAGGAGGAATGCAGATACGAGAGTTGCACAGGTATATGTATCTTTTGCTTTAATCATGTCCTTGCGCTTTCAAATGAGAACTTGTTTCCCTTTTTTTTGATCAGTTGATTCTTTTAGTGAAATTATTTGTACCATATATGTGTAGCAAACCTCAAGTCATTGTGTAGAGTTATTAGTTGTATTTTACAAGTTACAAGCTTATGTACTAAACCATTCACATTTTCAGATGGGTTCTAAAATGCCATGCATGTTATAAGGTGACTACAGAAATTGGTAGAATCTTCTGCCCGAAGTGTGGGAATGGAGGTACTTTACGGAAGGTAGCTGTTACAGTTGGTGAAAATGGTATTGTCCTTGCAGCTCGTCGGCCTCGTATTTCCTTGCGTGGCACAAAAGTAAGTAATCACTTTTTGAATTCAGTAGTTACTTATCATCAGGAATAGGAAAATTGATTGACGCATATAAAACTGATTTAGTCTAGAAAAATCTAGTTTGTGGTTATGGGCTTGGCATTGATGCTTCATCTTGATTTTTGTTTCATCCATTGTTTCTTCTTAATGAATATTGGCATGTTGAAATATGACCTGTGTGCAGTTTTCACTTCCTATGCCCCAAGGTGGAAGAGATGCCATAACGAAGAATCCTGTTTTACGTGAAGATCAACTCCCACAGAAATTCCTCTACCCGAAGACAAAGAAGAACAAAGAGGTCAGTTTTCTTCTTCCGTTTTGTTTTCCTTTTTCTTCTTTGTGTCTATTGGTTTCCGGGAACTAAACTTGTGACTTCTTTACATTATGTTCTAGGAGGACGATATCTTTGCTTCAAATCACATCTTTCTCCACCATACTGACAAAAGAGCTCCACTGCAACCTCCTGTAAGAAAAGCTATGGCAGTTTTCAGTGGAAAGAGGAATCCCAACGACAACCATTTCTCTCGCGCTAAGCACTAGATGATACCCGAGTTAAAATTGTGTCGGTCATGCTTTTATACAATTTTGAATGTGAGGAATTAGCTTTTTTTTTGAAGTTCGTTGGTTATCCATACTGTGAATCGAAGGTGTTTCTGGCTCTCTGCAACAATATTACTTGTATCCAAGGTATTTGCCATGAATTTTTGGGTCAAGGTCTGAATAGAACACTGTTGCTATTTTCTTTTGCAACTCTCTGGTTCCTAGATTATGGTATCCATATTTCAGATTGCAACAATTCATAATGATTCGATAGAGAAGCACCATTCTTTCATATTTTAGAGTACCTAATCATGAAGGAAAGCTTAAAGCAACAAAGCCTTCATAATCATGAATTAGCAAAATTTACTCAAGTACAATCTTGAGGTCAGCCTTTTTAAGTTACAACCTTCGACCATATCAATTAATATCATCTTTCCCAAAATTGTAGAACTCTTATATTTAACTTTAAATTAATATCAATTTAGTCGGTTTTGGTTTGTACAATTATTATAATCTTATAATTTATGATAAATTTTTTTTGATATGACATAATTTACATTTAAAATTTTCATAAATTATACTATTTGTTCTATACTCATGTGATTCATAACCCTCGACTTTGCACAATTATTAAAGGAAGAGTAGAGTTTTGATAAAAATATCTCTATTGACTTTTGAAGTGAGTGGTAGAAAAATGAATTAATTTTAAATGGGTAAAAGTTGATAAAAAGTAAGAAAATTAAAAGTAAGGGAAGTGACATAAAATAAATACAGTAAATGTTTGAAGGATAATTCAAAGATTAAGTTTTTTTAAAAAGAGTAATGTTGCAAATGAACGATACTTCTAGAAATGTAAGTGTTACAAATAGATCACACAAAGGATATATTAATTTTAAAGTTTGATATGTCGTTATTTAATTCAAAAAGTTAATATATTTTTAATTTTGAGATAGAGAGAGTATTTCTTTTTACAAAAGTTTGTATGTCTTTATTTAATTCAAAAAATTTATATATATTTTTAATTTTGATATAGAGAGTATTTTTATTTTTTTTATAAAAGTTGTGTTTGGTGAAAACAGTGCGAAATGTACGATGATAAGTACAAGTATTGATTCCTCTGGGGTCTTGAATATGCAACAAACGGACATATCACGTGTTATCCAGCATAACACCACTATGGCTTAGGTGTCAATCCTAGTCTTCTCAAAATATTTCTCCAATTATGTACCAATTATTGCCATTATATACTATTTAATTGGTTCCTTGGATTATCATACCGAAAAATGCTGTTCCTGTGTTCTTAATCGTTAAGTTTTGATTAAATTATTTATTTTTTTATTTTAAAATAATGTATATATGAGGTTTAGGCACATGAGAAATTTTGTATGTCCAAAATGCTTAAATTGACTTAAAGTAGGGGATAATTACACAGTTTAATATTATTGTATATAAATCTCTCTCTCTCATATATATAGTTTGTGATTATACCGCACAAACTTTGATTCGGTCTCCAAAAAATATATGAACATATCTAAACTTACAAACTGAAAATCATGCAAAATTAATACATTATGTAAATGTTACTATTGTAAGAGCTAATTTATCTTGATTCTTTAAAGAAATCGTAGTTTTATATATTATAAAAAAAGTGAGAAAATTTATATATTTTATTCATTTTTTGATGTTTAATTTAGATTATTCAAAATGATTGGTAGATTTTAGATCTAGAACAATAGGAAACTCGTCTTATTAATTAAAGAAAGTAATACTTCAACTACAATAGTTATGATGGTACGGACAGGAACTAAATAAACTGAGTTCTCAGTTTTACAATTTATCATTCTGCAAATTGACTCTCAGTTTCCTGTGCATATATAAGCTTTTGATATGAAAAGCTAAAATCTGAAAGACACAAACACAACGTAATGACGCATACATTCGCGTGCACCCTGCGCGCTCACACACATATTTATAAGCCTATGAGGTTACCTAAGGCCACAAAATATTTTAGGCCTTACAATTCCATGCAAGTTAAACTTCATAACTCAAGGAAGTAGCCTATGGTATACAAAGACAAGTTGGTGGTGTTACATATGAAACTCTAATGTTGCTATTCACAAGCTAATATATACATGATCTCAAATGCTATCAATTGTAGGGGAAGAATGGGTACCAGATATATAAGCAATTAAAAAATCATTGTTCTAATTTACTACGTGTTAGCTACAACTTTGTCAGGGTGAAAGAGCAAGTTCTGCCCATGCTAAAGATGACGCCTTGAGCTCAGAAGATACAGAAGTATCGATTCTGCTTTCCAAAGTGGCACACACTTCCTGCATCGTCAAATGGATCATGGGCGTCGGTTTGATGCAAAGGCTAACCACCTCACATATCACCTTGAGGTCATCGTGTCTGAAATGTTTCAGCCCTGGATCCACCACAGAAGCCATTTCTTCTGGCATCTCAAGGTATTCTTTCGCCTGCAAGCAGATAAGACAACATTTAGCTTTTGTACAATGCAAAACGGTTTTGTATATTGTAGAAGTTAGAGAGTACGTCTTACCCAGTCTACGAGGCCTCCTTTGTCCTTGCAGTACGGAGGTCTGCCACTAATTAATTCCAGCAGAAGTACTCCAAATGCATATATATTACCTTGGATGTCTAGATGGCGTCCCTCTAGTGAACTTGGGTAAATACAGATAGCACCTTCAGTGCTAATAGCACCGGAATTCTTTTCTGATCTTGAAATAATAGTTTTCCAACTCTCAAAATCGACTAGCTGCAGCAAGAAAATTTTCTCATAATGAAAAAACTAAGGGAGGTCATGCGGTAATTTGAACACTAATCCAAAAGAAAGCAACAACGTTCTAGTCAGCCGAAGATCAGGATCTCAGATCTGCCTCAAAGTCCGAAACAAGTATGGAGTATTCATTAAATATTCTTTCTTGGTTACTTCAAAAACTAGCGAGTAGCCTATGAAGTGAAATGATGGAACTGTGTATTACTTGGATGTATATTCTTAGTGCAATGTGGACTATAATATTGACGTTGCATACCTTTCATAATTAATTAAATGACATGTTAGGAATAGTTAATTCTCTTAAGAATTCGACATTTTGAGATGTATCTTTTATCTTGGAATAGAGGGAGCACATGGTAGGAATCGTTGGGCTTGGACTTGAACAAAACAAATAAATCTAATGAAACACCTCTTAACTTGGGCAACTGAGACAGATTTTATGCACATTTCTCTTATGTCTTCACTTTCGAAAAATATATAAGAATAATAAAAGGAGATGCTCTTGAAGATTTCTTGGGCATACCTTTGGAGAAAAATCATCAGTAAGGTAAACAGCACTAGAGTTCAATTCAGATATGGTAAAGGGTGGGTCTATTTCTGTATGAAGATACTTGAGTCCCTTAGCGATGCCTATAATGATATTCATACGCCTTGTCCAACTCAGCTGACATCCTTCCCCGTCTGCAGCAATAGAAAGCTCTAGTTTAAGATTTTGGTTACAGTACATATATAAAAACAATCATCCCAATAATAAAAGCCTGCCTTACAATGTAGATGCTCATACAGCGTGCCATTTGATGCATATTCAAAAACCAACATCCTTGTAAATGGCGAGCTCTCTTTACAATAGCCTAGTAATTTTCCCGTATTTTCATGATCCAATTTCGCCAAATCTGCCACCTGAAGTAAACGGTAACTAGAATATATAATGCCAGCTATTTAAGTTTCTGTAGTATATATGTGTTTGGCATAAATTAATAAATCAAGTAAATCAATAAGGAAAGAAAACTTACCTCTTTCTGAAAATAGAGCTCGAGATAACTTGTCCAATGCTCTTCTTTGATGCAAAGGGATATTACAGCAATCTCTGGTCCACCTTTGATGATGCCTTTGTAGACTATACTATCTGGAGATGACCCTATAATGTTGCTGAAATCTTCACAGGCTACTTCAAGATCTTGTCTGCTGTATCTCACTACATCCTTCAACAGCCCAGTATCTAGTAAAAAAGTTACAAGATTAATAATGAAACATGCCATACAGTAAAATATTTTAAAGCCATGTTTGGAGCACAAATACTTGAAAATTGAAGGAAAAGGGAAATAAATGAAATCTAAAATTTTGTTGGAGTTTTATAGAGTAATAGTTCAGGGACCCGTCCAACACTGTTCTGCTATTTAGATTAGTTAAAAGTGTGGCCAAGTGTATCTATCAAACTCACAAAGTTTATTTTGTTTATTTACTCCTTTTAATTTATTTCCCAAACACAAGATAGAGTTACTAATAGATGGTAGGACACATCAAAGACTAACCTGTGTAAAGTGCTATCAGGTCTTTGTCGGTTGATTTTCTCCAAGGGATAATGATTGAAGATTGACTTTTCCATTTGTGCAAAACTACGAAAACAGCCACAAAAAAGAGGGAACCAAACATGACTCCTGTAACTATCTCTAGAACCAAAACCCAAGAAGGCTTTGAATTTCCCCGATGATTAGAGTTGTGTGTATGATCAAGAGGTCGGTGTCTTGTGTTGACTCCTGAATGGCTCTTTGAAGGAGGAGTGCCCCCTGTTTAATAAATATATGCTATTACGGTTAACTAAACTTTAATTTCAATATTGAATGTGGTTAGATGGAATTAAAATCAATACTGCCATCCTACAATATTTGCAACACTTTTTGAGATATCTCATACCCATTTCGGAAATTTTAGTTGATAGAATGACAAAATTACAGTTAATGATCCCACATGATCAAACTTTTGTATGCATGTGCTCCCTCTATTTTCACAACATTCAATTTTGTTGGTTTTAAACTTGAATTGTCAAAATGTTCGAATTTGACTTTAATTTTACTCTTTGACGGAGATGATAGTATCTCAAATGCATTGTGGACATTTAATTTTGAACCAATATGCATTAAATGTTAAAAGGTTACAAAAATTGTGGATCAGAGGGATAATAAACAAAAATATGGATTAAATTTCTTCCAAGCTCAAACTGGATGCTTCAAATATACCATGCTAAACATGAGCTCGTTCAATTTTTCAGAAAATGATTAGTCTGTCACTTATTATTTATTCCCTCTACGAGATCTACACTGAAAACCCTTGTGACAGACCAAACAAAAGATAAAAAAAAAAAGAAAAAGAAACACACCACACTGTGGAGTACGACGCCGTTTGAGATCCCTGTCTAGATGGCAATTCCCTTGAAAGCTGGAACTGCATAAGCAAGCTGATTAAGCAAAGATGTAAATAAGAAAATTAAATCAGCAGAACAGATGCATACGATACCTTGGGAGATACTCCAAGCACTTGGGCACACTCCCGACTAAGAAGTTGTATGAAAAATCTGCAACTTTTAAGTTAGAGAAGCGACATAAACCTGTAGCAGTCCCGTTCGAGACATACCTATAACAAATTAAGGAAAAATGAATTTTAGAACTTGGATGTACATGTAAAAAACGTAAAGGCAACTTATAAACTATATATTATTTTCCAACAAAAATTATATTATTTTCACAAACCTTCCTCCAGGGTATATAATAAGGTCATGAACTTCATATTGGCAGTAATAAGCTACCACTATGAGAAATTGTTATTCTAACTGAGGCAACACAGGATCAGCTTACACAGGATCAGCTTACACAGGATCAGCTTACTCCAACCGTATATAATGGTAAGGATAAGTTTTTAAATATACAATTGTCTTAGAAGTGTATCAAGGATCATGAATGGATGGAGCGTAGGTTTTATAGGTGATATATCATACACATGACTGGAAGATAAAGCTGAAAAATAATTTCTGCAAACCTATATGAACTTTTAGATTAGAGAATTCAATCCTAAAATTCAATTTATGCAATAACATAAAACCACAAGTCTCAATTCAGAGCATGAATGATTAGGAAACCAACTAAAAACAGGAATCCATTATTTTCGGCTAACTAGTGTTGATTAGCAACTAGATTAGATATCTACCATCAAAGATCTTTTACTCACATTCCATGCATGTTGGGTGCAGCTCGCGAACTATTACTACCAGGGACAGTTCCTTGAAGCCTATTCCTGTCCAACTTAAGCTCCTCAAGGTATTTCAAATTCCCAAGCTCACGAGGCAGCCTCCCAGTCAACCCATTAGACTGAAGGTTTCTGTAACAATAGAAAGAGTAAGTGAACATAAGGAAAATAATCAAACAGAGAAGTCCAACAACTGATGCTTAATTAATACCAAGCTTTACTTACAATTTAGTAATGCTTGTTAAATTTCCAATCTCGGTAGGAATTGGTCCTGATAACTGGTTCACCCCCAAATCCAGTACCTTGAGGTCTTTCAACACGCCAATTTCTTTGGGAATTATACCGATGAAACCATTTCCATGAAGGATTCTACAAGCATTGACAGACTTAAAATTACTTTGTAAATTACAACATTTGAAAATTTTCCTACCATGTTTGCAAAATCTTAAAACTCAAAATAGATGTGAATTTAACTGATTTGGTTTCATGGAAACGTTAATTAAACTAAATATATATTCCAACAAAATAAAGTTAATTTTATAATTTTATCAAACCCACGTCCGACTTTGATTTTTAGGATTGTGATTTTAATAGAAACATACCCAAACGCAACTGTTTTTGTGAACAGAAAGTCGTATGAAAGGCAAAGCTCAATATAATATGATATGGAACAAATTCTTACAGTTCTTGCAAGTAAGAGAGACGACCCAATTCGGGTGCAATAAATCCCTTCACAGATGCCCCAGAGATGTTGCTGTAAATAGAATTTGACCACAAGTTTAGCTCAATTTGTACTTACAAAATGGCAAATTGGCAGCTGAAAATTTTCATTTTCATAGTTATCAATAATCTGGCTTCAGTCAAACACTATTGGTGGAATGACATTAAATGGATAGAGTGGTTCTTACAGCTTTATAACATGATCCCCATTTGTGGAGCAAGAAATGCCAGACCAGTTGCAAGGATTTGCATCCATGGAATTCCAATTTGACAAAGCCAGAAAAGGGTCTTCATAGATAGCTTCCTTAAATGCAGAGAGAGCATCAACTGTGTAAAACCAAGATTTTCAATTCCAAAATATCTACATAATTCTTAATTTAATGAATTATGTGACAAAAGGCAGTTGATAAATGAGCAACACAGCATTCATTTTTTTCCCAAAAGAGGAAAAAACACCCACATTGATTTAAGTCTTATACTTATGCCAAATAGTAGCTATTTCAAGATCTATGAAAAAATAAAACCAAAATTTAACACATAATACCTTCATGTTCTGGAAAGGCATTGCAAGTAGCAAGAAACATTCCCAGACAAACCCATAAAAGTTGATTTGAAGCAAAAGAACACATCTTCTTTGCAAACCTGCAACTTTCTCAAGAACCCTTCTGGTTCTATAGACATCCACAACCCAAAAAACTAATCTACACTACAAACTGAAGCAAGGGGAAAGAAAAGAGAGCAAGATAGAGTGGATCATCAAAAAAAACCTTAATGGGGTTTTAAATTTTCAAGAACTAAATTTTTTTTAGTACAGTGGAGAATTTAATAAGGATAAAAATCAAGAAAGCTTATGAGAAAAAAAAATCCCTTCTTTAAACTTTTGCCCCACTTTTTTAGGGAGTACATCAAAGCTTTGGAGTAAATCTATGAAAATCTTCAACAACCCATGAAAGGAAATCAGTAGAGAAGATAAGAAGAAGAGAGTTATCCAGTTATGGAAAACGTAGATTTGAATTGAGGTTGTTGTCAGCAGAAGAGAAGAGAGTGAGATTAAAGGGGCTTTGCCACTTGGGTGAATATATTGATTCAAGAAATAAATAAGATGGGCAATGACCAGGAATGTTTTTGTTTCAGTTTGATTATTATTAATGGCGGTTTTTAATTTTATTTTTGTTTAAATTTTTATATGAAAGTGTTTAATTGTTATATTGTGATATATTTTTATTGATTGGTTGTTTGTGGGGTTACAGCTTGGATCTCATTACGCGCTAATGATTATTTTTAGAGTGTGCATCTTTTCAAATTTATGAGAAATTTAGGGGACTAAATTAAATTATTTGCTAATAGAAATAAATCTACAATAAATAAAATGCATACAAGTGAATTTAAATTTGTTAGTGATTTGACTTGAAATTGAGGTTAAAAGACAATATGGAGTAATTTTTTGGTATTTTAAATTTATAAAATTATATGGAGTAGTGTTTTTTTTCTACAATTACTACTCATTATTTTTCTTCTTTTAAATAAATCAAACTCATACTAGTTGTAATAAGAAAATATAGAGCTCTATGCTTTAACACAAGAAAAATATAGAAATTTTGTTCTAGTACTAAAAGTTAAAAATTCCAACGAGTTAATGACGCAAAAAATCAAAAAACTGTAAAATTAAAATAACTGAATGTAAACTATTAGTTTTGTTTTTGTCAATTCCAAAACCGGAATATTCAATTTAATTATCCTTTTTTTAACAATTTCTTTTTTGGGACCAAGTTATGGGATCCCAATTTATATTCATCCATGCTAATTAACTACTATACTCTTTAGAAAAGGTAGAAAGAGCAGATGGAAAATATTCCTCCTTTAATGTCTGCAAGCTGTTCTATAGGGACATGCTTACATGTAGTTATGTGTAATGGTCCTAATGGACATTTCTCAAATTTAAGTTCAATGTTATCTCTTTTTAACTTTAATATGTGTCCTTTGAAATTTGTTTTCCTTTTTTTAATCTGAGTAATCTACTTAACTTTCAAATTTAATAAAATTTTTCAACAGGTTTTGTTCCAATTAGTTAAGGATTATTTAACTTGGACTCTTTCACAAAACTGAATGGAGTTAATTACATATATAATTGGATGACCTAAATGAGTTAAAAGGCATAATAATGATTTAATAATGAATTTCAAATTTGTAAAATATATTCAACAAATTATGACAATATTAATTTACTTAATTTTTATATTTAATCATATATTCTCCCATATTTTGAAAATGTTTTATTCCAGTCAGTTATAAATTACTTAATTAACACTTTTATTAAAAAAAAAGTTGTTCAATAAAACTGAATGGAACTAATAATTAAGTAATATAAATGACTAAAAAAATATTATACTATATGTATGACGGAGTATTATTGTTGTTAACGTTGTGTTCTCTTTTTTAATATGAATTTTAAAATTTTCAAAAAATATTCAAAAATGTTATTTATTTATTCCACGAATTCCAAAACAAACTACATGGAATATATTTTTCCCCAAGATTTTAATTCTCTGTTGAATTATTGTCGAGCGGTGATAAGATCATTAGATAATGTTGGATAGTTAAATAATCATATATGTAACCATAAAAAAATAATCATATATCATGTGGAGACAAGTATTTTGAATTCAAATGAACTTTTGTCTTTTCTAGTAAACACCTATATAAACAACGGCAAGTTTTCTATGTGTGTGTGCGCTTGCTATAGATATTTATGTATAAATGAGCCATAAAAGAAGCAAACAAACAGAAAAGGACTGAAAATAAATTTCGGGTGAAAGTGACTAATACTGCTATTATTCAAACTTATTGATGTTGAATTAAATACCTTTAGGAAAGTGATATATATATATATCAAATTAATTTGAAGACATAGTATGTGTTCAAAATAGTTATTTGACAGAACAAGAATAAAAATGATTAAATCTTGTTGATAATTATTGTTATGGATGTTACATATGTATGTTCGAGTGTAAGCAACAAACTCCGATGTAACCACGCATTTTGTGCTATGTTTTGATGCAAGGAAAGTAAAGGGAAAAGAAAGGAAAATAAAAATTTGAATAAATTTGTAGGGTTGGGATTGCAAGAAAGTTGTTGGTCTCACTTTTCTGTATTTTCTTGTAACTTTTAATTTTCTTTTAAAATTCATCTTGCTAAAGTTGCATGATTTTGCTCGAAAACTTCAAACTAATTTATCTTTTTTATTATATTTTCTCTTCTTTTCTCTTTTTGTACTTTTTCTTTCACCTTAATGCATTACGTTGCTTCAAAAATAAGCCATAATATACAACATACAATTAGGATTCATGCCGATAGTTTTAAATATTATGTACTCAAGGAAATTTTATTTTTGGCTTTTTCTTCAAATAGATTAATTTAACAATTTGATATATTCTTATATTTATTATTATTTAAGATCCTCGAAATCAAATCTGAATTATAAATTTCATATAAGCACTAGGTTTTAAAAAAAAAAAATCAAATATGAATATTTTTTAGAATGAAGAGTATTATAAGTTTCTATTATTCATATAAGCATTTTAATTTTCTTTTCTGGTAGTACAAGAAAATGATTTTTATTTTCTTTTCCTTTCCTTTCCTTTCCTTTTTATTTTCCTTTCCTTTCCTTACATTCAAACAGAGCCTTGGAGATTAACTTACCCAGTAACAGTTTTATTGTATAATCATTTTAAAATTTTTGTCTTGGCGAAGAAAATAAAGCGTATCGTATAATCATTCTAAAATTTTGGTTTTGGCCAAAAAAAATAAAGAATATGTAAAATGCAAGATAAACATGTATAGGCATCGACCTATTTTCAACCTAGACATTTATATATAGAATATAATAATCAGGTGGGCTTTAAAGTAAGATAGTATTAATCTGTGGGTAATTTTTCATTTTTGGCTCCAACAAGATTAATTAAGAAGGGAAACTTTGACCATAAAAGAATGACTATATATAATTATGAAAATGGATTCAAGAATTTAATTGCCTTAAAAATTGTTTAGAGAATAATGTGGGTTTAGTTTTCTACAACTTTTTAAATTAATTATACAAAATTATAATATTTAGGCTATGTTTGTTTAGCTCTTAATACATCATTCAAGTGTGTTCATATACTATATCATTCGTATCATTTGTTTAGTATATCACTTATCTCTTAATAAATTTAATTTTATCTGAATCCAATAAATTAGAAAAATTAAGCTGAATGAATTAAGATCTGATAATACAATAAAATATATTAATTCAAATATTTAAAACAAAATATCAAATAAATAATTAAATTTATATTTAAATTTAAACGTAAATACTTAACTTATTCAATAAAATTAAATTTAATTAATTTATTTAAATTTAAACACTTAATAAAACAAATATAAGAAAAATATTTCCCGTCACTTTTCTCAAGATTAAATGATTTCAAACTCTTTAGAGAGAGAAAGTCGATTAAATAACAAATTGTCAACGAGTACTTAAACTAGCTCTATAAAAATTAAAAAAAATAAAAATTTGTCTTTTTTGATGTGACTTAATATGAGACGACAATTACATACTATACGTCCCTAACGATTTTGTTAGAATAAAATAGCCTCAAGTGTTTATAAGGGAGTATTTAAACACTTAAAACTTTTTCTTTTTTTTCTAGCTTTTCGTACAATAGGAAATAGGTAGAATACTTAGAAAAACAAAAACAGATAATCAGATGAACACACGTATTCAAGTTAAAATAGATATATTAAAATTTGAGATTTTTTTGGAAATCTGGTTAATCACAACTGTGATTAATTAGCTACAAATTCTGTAATGAATTACAACTTCTAATTCACACTCACTAGTTTCTAACTTTCTTTGAAATATTTCTCAAGATATATTACAAAACTGCTCTAGTGATTTGTATGCTTCAGTGTTTGTTGATCTGTTGGATTGATCTCCCTTTGTGTAATGAGAACTCTCTTGCATCTATAGTAAATCAGTGGTTGAACCCACGTGCTGTAGACGTGTTACTATTCTCAACTCAGCCGCATAAATGTCACATAGTTTTTAAATCGTTGTCCTTTAGAAACTATGTGTCAGATTGCTACTGCTTTTGTTGCTTCTTTTTCTTTTCCTGATCTGCGTGCATTTAATGTTGAGAGTTGTCATTGGACCAAACAAACTTCAAGAGATATCTTTCCAAATAATATCTTTTGCTTCTTCAACAAGCTTCATTGATTTGCGTGTTAGACCTGATGACAAGTGTGTGCAGTCACAACCATCCACTGACGGCAAGTCCTGATGAGAACTTGATCAGTGTTTCTGGATTCCTTGATGGCAAATTTTGTTAAAGACTGGATCAGTGTTTCAAATTTCACTTGAGTTTACTAAGTGTTTCTTGATCCCCTGATGTTATGACTTCACGACATGCACTGATGACTTCCACTGATGCGATGCTGAGCATTCCCCCTTTGTCATCCCCTGATGAGTTCTCATGACGGGTTCCCCTGATCATTCTTAATCATTGAAGTTTTGTTTGAAATATATGATGTGCAGAATATTTCAACTCTTTTTAAGTAACAACAGACATTTCTCTTCACTTATCAAGTCCTTTATAAGTTTCATTTAACAACTTGTTTTGTGAATTGTTGATCATCCCCTGATGAATAAGTTTATTAACAGTAGATGCAAAACTTGTGCAGATATTAAGGTTTATAAAATACCTTAAGTATTTACAGATACACAATTTATTCTCTAAACATCATCATAATTATTTAACTCTAATAATTATTGCTACCACAATAATTATATGCAAACAAAGGAAGAAATAGTGGTTTACTTGTTTCTAGGAAATAGTTTTATATGCAAAGACAATCGTTTAACAAAATATTTCATTTTTATTGGTATAAGTGAATAAAAAGGAAAAAAAGAAAGAAAGAAACGAACATCCGATATTTGATAATAATAAAAAAAATCTCTATTCCTTGATTTCTTTTTATAAATGATATTATAATGGGGTTGTATTAATTTTTATGAAATCTATAGTGTAATGAAGTTAAATTATGGTGACAATAATTGTATGAATAAGATAGAAGATAAGACAAATGAAATAACAAATATAAAGTCTGAAAATACTACCTATTGCCTGCAAAATTCAGATACCTGAATACAGCACCATAAAAAAAAAACAAAAAAAAAGGTGATAAGATGATAAAGGTGCAAACATAGTTAATCATTTAGTGACGAAAGATATTAAGTAAATCGTTTTTCTCAACTTATCAACATCTTAGCATAAATAATTATTTATAATTTGACATTTTGTGACCACCTTTATTATAAAATTGAAAATAATAATAAATAATATTCTCTCGGTCTCCAAAAGAAAGTCTAAATTCACTATTCAGACGTACTTTTAGGTGTGTTTTAGTATATGTTAGATATGTTATTTAATTTAATTAAAATTATTAAATAAAAATAATTAATGAAGATTAAAATTAAAATTATAAAAAATTTAACTTACTTAAAATATCTAATATAAATAAATTTTTATATAAAAATACGTGCCACAATAATAATTAAAACACTCTTTCAAAAGACGTAATAAATAATAGCAGAGAGGTCAATTTTTAAATGATAGACATGCACAAAAGCCGGATGACAGAAGAAGACACAAATTGTTTAGAGATGAAGGATAATTGATGAATGACAATGCTTCCAAGCAATGCATTACATGGATAACACATTTCTTAAAGTACCATAAAGGCTTTTCTAACCTCATTATTCGAACTACTTTAACTGTTAAATAATCTCTGTGCCTTAATTTTATTAAAGATTAAAGGAGAGAAAAATTAACCCACAAGGGATCACTTTTAATTGGTTGTGTTTTACATCCAAGGTAGTTGAATAGCATATTTCTTTTGACAGATCATCAACTATACAAAGTTGGATAGGTTGAAATATACTACACACAAAAGTTTTGACAAAAATAAATTTTGAATTATCTAAAATTCACTCATTCACACGTTCATAATTCTTATACGACAATAATTACAGAAATAATATATATACATATGTATATGTATGTATTGGCGCGTAAATATTGTACGATTTTGACTTGATTCTACAAAATTAACACATGGTATTTTTATTGTCTACAAATATATAATATATTTATTTTGATTTTTGTTGTAGTTATTTTTTTCCTGTACAATTAACTTTTATTTATATTCGAGAGTTTAAATCTAGTAACTCATTTGTTTTGATTCATAATCTATAGAACATATTCTAACCTTGAATCTGGATAACTTTCCCTAACAATATTGTATCAATCCAACGGTCACAATTTGAATTTGATATGATATGACATTTGCAAATTCTATGTATATACTCATTAATTCTGCAGATTTAGACAGAAAAATCTGAGTTTCTTTTTATTCTCTCAAAACTTAAAACTCTCGTTAAGCTTAGTATTCGGAAAAAGAGTCTACTATATATTAGGCAAATAGGTCCTCTAAAAAGATGCTAATGCACATTCCGAAAAAACATGGCAAGATAGGTATATCAGTAGTGCTATGGCCCCAGATTTATCTCCCGGAATAAGCACATAAATGTTTTATTATACATGAAAATATATTATATAATAATATATTATATGCATAGTATACATATATATATATATATCACATTTATATATGTAAAATAATTATAATATAATATAAAATATCAGTATATATAAATAATATATTATAATATATAATATTGATATATAAAAAATATTAATTTAATATTTATATATTATGTATTAGTTTTATATATTATAATATATTAATTTATTATATATGAAATATTATATAATAATTATAATATAACATAATACAAATTATTATAATATATGTTTTAATATTTTATACTAATCTAATAATTAATTATTATAATATTCTATTAATGGAATTAAATATAAATAAAATATATAATATTATATATTAAATTAATATATAATATTTTATGAAATAATTGTGAACATTAATAAAATAAAATATGAAATATAATATTTTATATTAAATTAATATATAATATTTTAATACAAATAATACATGAAATTATATATGTGTGTGTGCGCGCGCATGCGCGTGAGTGCACTCGCTTACTAAAGTATGATTATAGAATAATATAAAATATAATAAAATAATAATATAATTTGATAAATATGAATAGTGATTCTATAGATTTAAAAATACACCGTTCACAATTATTAAATTAACTTTAAAATAAAAATATTATTTTAATTCATATTTTTTATTATTTATCAAGATTGTCTAAATATAAAGAATAAGATTAAGTTCCGAAGAAAAAATGATGTTAATGTTCTAAGGACCGGCTCACGGTGAAAAGTTATTGTCAGCAATAATTTGTCCGTAGTGCTGCACAATAAAAAGACTGACATAATTTATCAAAAAAAAACAAAAAAAATACTGACATAATCTATTTTCGCTGCAAGATGTTGGCGTTAGTTCAGGTACAATTTTTAGGTTGGTTGGCCCATATATAAAAGTCATGAAAGTTTCTTCTTCTTCTAATTTTCATACATTAGACGATAGAAAAGAAATCTATGTTTTTTCGACATATATATATATATATATATATATATATATATATATATATATATAAGTATACCAATAAAAATCGATTAAATCGGTACATTCAATAAACGTTCTCATTAAATTATAAATTGAAGATTTTATAATGAAAAGTATCTTCGAACTTCCTTTAACCTAACTTTTTCATTTAGTGGCGTAATTAAAATTTCTTACCAATATATATACACAAGTGAGTGATTGTACTCTCTCTCTTCCTTTTTATTTGTTATTCTAAATTTTTAGAAAAATTCCAAATTATTTGTTGTTTTATATTTTCAAAGTATATTATGTCACTTTTTTTCCTTAAAATATTCCTATTATTTACTCAAAATCATTAAAACATATAACTTTATAAGGGTTTATATATAAAAAGATATTAATTAATAATTGGTCTTAATAAGTGTGTCAA
This sequence comes from Centella asiatica, assembly GCA_014636745.2. Classification (NCBI taxonomy): domain Eukaryota; kingdom Viridiplantae; phylum Streptophyta; class Magnoliopsida; order Apiales; family Apiaceae; genus Centella; species Centella asiatica. The sequence goes on from CM025788.1 coordinate 33,802,047, forward strand.
AACTTAAAACTACAAATATAAGAAAATGAGGAGAGTACTTTAAATGGGACAACACATATATCACGTACATTTTACAAATATTCAAAGAATTGGAATATATTTTTACAGAATTTAATTTTTAGCTTTCTCATTCATAACTGTTAGATTCTAATAGTCATGTGTTTAGAATTAAAAAATCATACATGGTTTACTTAAATAGGAATTTGTGGCAGACATCTTATCGGCCTGCAGTTGGTTTAGTTATATTTTATTTTAAAAGTGAATAGCTTCTACATCCGACAGCAAACACATTTTAAATCATTTTAAAGAAATACTACATTTTGTCGTATATTTTTCGCTGTCAACTAAGATTAAACATGAATTATTCTTCAAGACTGAACATGATTCTTGTTCATTTGTTTGATTATTTTGTCTTTCGCTTAGGATTGTAATATGTTTTATTTTACATGAAAAATGAATACTCCATATTCATTTATAGCCTTGGCTTTCAAACTCATTTTGTTCCAACATAGATTACAACATATCTTATCTGATTACAGTTCTACATAATTTTAAGTTTTTTTTTTTTTACATTTCAAAACACCAATGATTTTATATTTCGAAATAGAGCGTGTAGAGCTGTAAACGAGTCAAGTCGAATCGAATATTTTCTTTTTTTAAGAAAAATTTACATCGAAGAGAGGTTCCCGGTATTACTCATCAAGATCGAAGACAATTGGCAAAAGTGAAAAGTCTAATTTCCAATGATATTACTAACTAAATCAACTTTCATTGACCAAATAATTAAACGATGAACAATCGACCAAATGTAAACTTGTTTTATTTATAATTTTTAAATCTAATTTATTCGGTACACCCTCCCGTTCAACATATTAGTCGCTTTAACTTTTGTTTCAAATTTCAAATTAATTGACATATTACAAGATTCTAACTATAATTAATGTCTTTATTGTACTACCTTCATCTTGATTGAAAAAGAAAATATATATTGAATTAATTGACAAATAATTATTATAAGGGTAATATAATAATTCATTATTATTTTTTTGACAACAAAAATTTTAGGTGAGAGAAGACTCACCTAGTCCAAAGTATATTACCGTCATCTTTCGGAATTTACAGTAGTACTCCTTTTAACTTATCAATGTATTATTCTTTAATATCGGTTATTCTGTTCATTAAGCTTGGGTGACAGATGAATTGAACTGGAGGGACTATTAATTACCTAACTCCGTTGTTAAAAGAGTTACATTTTTTTTTCGGCATATTCTAAGATTTGACTTCTCATGAGATGTTAACTGATTTTGAGGAAAAAAGAATTGAGACTAGTACCTGAATCTTGGACAATAAATTGATGTACTTGTGAAATTTAATGCAACCAGGATTAAGTTTTCTTTAATTTCTGGAGGTGAAATTGAAATCTAATTTCAATTCGATTTCTGAAGCTATGAGCAGCTTCACTTTTTGTTATTTCTTTAAAATTTTAATTTAATCAAGTGCAAAAGATATGACTGTTGGCAGGACTGCAGGAAAAAGAGTTTTTACTATATTACTACTATCAGTATTATAATAATAATAATAATAATATTATTATTATTAATTTTAATTGTATCTTCATCACTCTGCATGATAATAAAAAAAATTCTTCAAGTAGTTGATAATGAATGTACGTGTGAGTTTTTAGACCGTGACGACTTCTTCTGTAACAAAAAAAAAAAAGATTAATAATAAATTTTATTATGAATATTTTGATTTTACTTAATTAGAAGTGTTTAAAACTCAATTTGTGAACAAAATCACCCTCAGGAGACCTCCATCTGTCCCATTAATAGTAGCTTTTTAGGTCTTTTATGAAATCCCATGTATATTGAGATTTCAACATGCATATTAATGCACTTTATTTCAAAAATACTCTTAATCAATATCCGATGTATATTGACATCTCAACAGGCATATTAATGCACGTTGTCTCATTTACTACGAGTATAAAAGAGCAGAAGTACTTTAAGGACAATTAAGTAATTTTATTGTTATTATTAATTATAAATAGTATACTAAAATAATTTTTTTCAATAAACATGTAAATGAATGGATTATGATATCTTATAATTCAAAATTAAAATAAAAATTTTAACTTTTAAAATTTTATAAATGAAATATTATAAAACATATGAAGAACACTATAAATACAAAATTTTGATATTTTAATATTCTTAGAAATTTATATCACAAATATAATCATAAAATTTATAAATAATATTATATTTAGAAAAAATATTTCTAGTTTTGATAGGAAAAAATACTATGGAGTACACCATTATTTGATGGCTTGCAGCTGCTAAGTCCGGAGTATTACCTTAATCCGACGGAAGGATCGTTCGGTAGCAAAGTCATGTTTCGCCTTTGGGCTTGTTTTTACAATATATTCTTATTTTTATTTATTTATTTATTATTCTTTTGGTGGCTACTACCGAAGAGATTACGTACGAAATTGATTATTAGGTAGTTGGTCAGGTAAAGGCTGACCAAGCCAATGATGCTTTAAGCTATAATTAATCTTTTATATTATATTTACTAATTTTTATATTTTTCAATTTACAATTTACTTAAAAATTTTAATTGTACTATCTGTATGGATTAAAATAGTATATAAAATATACTGTATATAAATTTTTCTCATTTATTTTGGTGCATAATATAATTTCTACAATCATGCAAAATTAGTACATTTTTAATAGTTAAGATATATTTATTTAAAATTATTATAAAAACTGTGTTAATGAGTTTGAAAAAATTCAAAAAATTCACATGTATTTTTTTTTACATGTTCTTTTAATATATACAATTAGATTTTTTGTTTTCAAATATTTTGAAAATAACATAAACATATAAGATTATAAAAATAAACTACAACTCATTCGTTTCTACCAAACACATGCAAGGAAAAAAAGTATTTTACTATTAAATCCCGTCGCTCCAAAAGAAGATTTACGTTTGAAATTTTCTCAAATACATTTATGAAAAGGCTAAACTTCATTTATGTTTCTCAATCTTTCGGTTAATTTTAAATGTTAATCATTCTTTTTTCAATTTTGTCTCTTCAGCTATCCATATATTCATAAGAATTTATTTATAAGTTCTCTTTGTCAATATTATAAAAAATAATAGATAAATGCTTCTTGTATGACTTATTCTTAAAAATAAATTTGACTTTTCATATTATATGTGAGGACCTAGAAAATTTAAATAAGAATAAAAAGTACATAGGATTAATTCCTATGTTTTTTTTATGAATATTAATGCATGAGTTTTTATGTCAATATGATATCCAAAATTGATTATTATAAGTTGGTGAATATATCTCAAACTTTAAATGATTATTTTAATCAAATGTGAACAAAAACGAAATGGAAACTTGGGGAAGCACACCTATAGAAGAAAAACGACAGTGTAAATTGCTGACCTAGAGACTATGGTGTGCAAATAATATAACCACAATATTTTAGGAAGTTGGTTGTGTGCAATGTATCTACTGATGAACCAACCTAACTGTACAATCTAACCATGGTTACCAACCTGGTTATACATATACATATATTTTTAAAAGTATACTTGTTGTGCAAAGGATACTAACAAGAAAATGTTTTCTGTCTAACTGAATGACGGCTATCATAAGTGATTGGTTAATATTTTGGCAGTAGCTATACCGACCAATTTAGCCAATCACATCACTCCAAAGACATATTTTTAGCCAATTCAGCCAATGACCGAGAATTATTCATCAAAATGATCCAACTGCTCTAGTTGATTTGCAAGTACTATAAATACACCACTTGAGGTATAATCCTAGCCTCATTTCCAAAAATTCTCTGTACCCGACACCTACATAAATTTCATTCTTCCTTTTCAAAGAGCAATTATTATTTTCAAGAGCAGCACGAGTATTCTAATTCCTTCTTTAAAACTTAAAGAGGTAAGAGTTTTTTACCAATCATATGCTCTGTTCCGTTTTAATTTCTGTCATTATTCATTCATATCATATTGTAAAACACTTTGTTCAAAAAACATGTTTTAAAAACATACCTTTAACATTAGGAGTTAATAGTTTTGCATGCTAAAAGAAAAGAATAAAGAAAATATTAAAACACACTAACTGTACAAACTATATTAAACTTCCAAACAATTTTCATATTAGTTGTTAAAACACCATGCTTGTGTCCTATGCAATTAGAGTCTTGGAGTCTAGCATTATCCATGAGAATAAGAAAATAATAAGGAATACTCATGTTTTCTCTCTTAACCTCTCTAAAGACAGAATAAGGCTTCAAGAACTACATGACCCTGCAACTATAAAAACTGCAGTAGACTGCAATAGTATATGTTTTCAACCATGTGTGTGTGCCTTGTAAGAAAAAATGATACACACCACAGAAAAGATGATGAGGGAATAACCTAAGTAAGGTTATCTATTGATAACACCAATAATTAAAGAATGAAAAAGTCACCACTACAACCAAGACAAGTTCTAAACTTAGTCTCTTACAATTCAGAATTAGTCTCTAATAGCATATATAAAAATTTGTCGCCGACATTATAAAAGTTAGTCTCTGAAAGTATGGAATTAGTCTCTGACAGACTAATGATATTAGTCTCTAAGAGTTTAGAGTATTAGTCTCCGAATAGTACAAACTACTAGTCTCCGAGAATACAAATGCTAGTTCTTGACAGTATAAACTGTTAGTCTCCGACAGACAAAAAGTCCTTAGTCTCCGATAAGCAAAAGATGTTAGTCTCCGATAGGAAAAATTACTTAGTCTTCGAAGAACAAAAATATTAGTCTCCAACGAGTTTGGCGACGAGTTTGGCGTTGACTTGTTAAAGTTTTGTGACGAGTTTGGCGTTGACTTGTTAAAGTTTGGTGACGAGTTTGGCGTTGACTTGTTAAAGTTTGGTGACAAGTTTGGCGCTGCCTTGTTAAGTTTGGTGACAACCAAGTGACTTTGGCTATAGTGAAATAGATTACCGGCGAGTTTGGCGATGAACAATTTATCCCCTGACGGGTAGTTTATCCACTGATGAGTAATTTATCCCTTGATGGACTAAAATTTATTCTCTGACGGGTAATTTATCCGTGATGAATTATATGGATATTTAACAGTCTGAAAAATCCATCAGGCTTGTTTAAACTAAAAATCTCAATTCCCAACACACCAAATGATTTAATTAAAACATCAAAAAGATAAGAAATACACGGACATCGCATATGTACATACTCACATTTATATTTAAAGCATAGATTCTCATGCTATGTCAACATACATGTTTTACAGAGGTATTTCATCCAGCAAGTGAATTAAATTAGCTCAGCTAAGGACAAAGGAATGTATATTCTCACTCTTATGCTTATTTTAGTTAAACGCATGATCAATTGATTCAACATGTGTACAAGGTTATGACTTTTATGTTTAAATTTCCTTGTAAATCAGAATGCTATGCTTTAATTTCCGCTAGCATGATATGAATGAAAGTGCATGGATATAACTGAGTTTTGATTTATCAGTTATTTTTTAATATTATATTTGTGCAAATGAATGAGACTATTACGTTTCAAGCAAGGAGACTGCTATGTTCCTTAAAATGTGGAACATGCCACGTAGTTGGCAAAAGGAAAGGGAAGGTGCTGATGTGTTTTGTCACTTGACCTAGATGATTTATTATGACTACGTAGTTCACTGAGGGATCATGCTATACAGTCTGGTCCACTGATTACGGTATGGTTAGCATATCTAACGAGTTTAGCTCTCGATGAATAAGAGGTCATTTTATTCAAAAAGGACCATGCGATTGTGTTATCATCAGTGATCCTTAGAAATTTTTATAAGAACTCTGAGATGACGGTATTGCTTCACCCAAACCTCACAAATAGAATTGTACTATTATAAAATACTTTATAGCTTCTATTATCTTTTTCTTAGTGTTTATATATTTACTGAGCGTAAATCGCTCATTCTTATTTAGTTCATAATTTTCAGGACCTGAGTTTGACGTTGTACCATGACAACAAAGGAAGGGAATAAACTGATTAGTCTATACAAGGAGGATAGTTACAACTGTTGTAATATATTAGTTTCCGCTGCAAGATTTATATTCTGAATTTTTGTAAGGATGTACTATTAAATACTTTAGTACATTAATATTGTATGGATTTGTATGTTGTCTGTTTTTCCTTTACTGATGGTGTCCAAGTCCCGTGTGGGATTTTGGGGCCGTCAAATTATATTTATCCTAAGGAAAAGAAGAATAGAAAATGACATTGAATCAACACATATATTGGAATAGAATATTTTGTAATAGCTTTCCTTTGTTTTTTTTTTCATCTCTCACGCGTTGGATCAATGTCATTTTCTTTTTTACAATTAAACATAATATGAAAAGACAAATTTTTTAGTAAGAAAAAGTCACACGAGGAACATATATATAATTTTTAAGCAATATTGAATGAAAAACTTATGGATAGTTGAAAGATTAAAGTCATAAAATTGAGAGACTGAGGACTACGTTAAAAGTTAATAAAAAGATGGAGGTAAAAAAATGAAGTTTTGCCTTATGAAAACTTATAATTTAAACTCAGGTCAGTGGCATCTCTAGTCATCGACGACCTCCTTTGAAAAATGAGGAAGTCTAAATTGAACTTTATAGACTAATAGAAAATCTTGCGATATAGCTGATGAGTGTATTGGTATATGCGTGAATTTCTAAACAGTGAACTTATTTGTAACAAAAAAAACATCGCTATGAATTTGATTGAAAATAACTAAAATCTTGATCGAACAAAGTATTCTTTCTCTCTTTTTTTTTCTTTTCTCTCCATCAAACCTTAATTTTTATAATTAACAAATTTTCTAGATTTGATGAGAGATTTGTTTTCTTCCATTTTTAGAATAAAATCTTACACATATCTTCTTTTGTCTTACTATTTAATTTTATAAATAAGTTTTTCTATTGTGGCATTATTTTCTCTTTTTTTGTTTTTGGGAATAATTGCTCCAAATTCAAATGATTCTTCATTCTTATATGCGACACCATTTCTATAATTTTTTTAAAGATCCTTTTTTTCGATTTGGATTGTTCCAAAGTTATGAGATTTTTATTTTCATGTAAGGATTTGAAGTTCAGGATTTGATTAGCTTTTAGGTCTTTATGAATTTTTACAAGAGAAAATAAATCTACATGATTTTAGCTTCGGCCGATCATTTTTTATGGTGAATCAAAGTATGTTTTCACTAATTATAATTCTACGATTGAACATATATTTCACTAGTTTATTTATGAGATGATGTGTGAAGTACTTAATTTTTTAGTTCTTATTTATTTTATGAACGTAATGTAATTGAATTATGTGTGTTTTAGAAGGAAAGGACGTCTTAGTGTGTTGTATATTTTATCCAAGACTTGTATCATTTGATGATGTAATGTGAATCATTAGAAACATGTGAAATGTATGGTTAACCCAATAATTAAAATTTCGTAAGGGGACTAAAACATGCTAACATGTGATTTTTATGCATATAGCTCTTTCATTAACCGATATATATCGGTCAATCTATTGAATTTAGAACTATTATATGTTCAAGGTTCAATATTAAAATATTTTCAAAGGTTTGTTTGGCTTTGTTTGTGTCAACAAATAATTAATTCGAAATACACCTTTCTTCATTGCTTGTATTTTGATTTTATTGAATGAAATGTGTTTGAATCCCAAATATATATATATGTGTGTGTGTGTGTGTGTGTGTGTGTGTGTGTGTATAATTGAACAAAATAAAACCTTTGTTATCTTTGAATTTTCACGTTATTGCGTCCCTAAAAATTATATAATTTAATAGATTACAGTCAAAATATAGAAACATACAAAAATAAAAGAAGAATGAATTGCCTCAATAAAAATTTACATTAAAGCCAAAAATTAAGTTTATAAACAAAGTCACACTTAGTTCCAAAATGGTTCTTCTAAATTATGTTATTCCCCGATGAGTAATTGTAGGTGAGGTTGAATACAATATTCGAATTTGTTCCTCAATGTAAATATTACAATACAATCTGAAAATATATTGTGGAAATAAAAACGCATCAGATTGTATCGATCAATAAAAAATGTATTTTATTGATATTGAATTTGAAATTATAATCTGCTTATCAAAAATTGATACCAGATACTGAAATCTGTTCAAGTGTGAACAACTATTAGATATAAATGATGATGATGATGTTTAGAGAATAAATGTGCAACTGTAAATATTCAAGATATTCTATAAACTTTAGTATATTTGCACGAGTTTTTGCATCCACTGATGGTCGACTTAGTCATCAAGGGATGAACTTCACTTTACTGGGCGAGTCATTAGTGTTAACTTGAATGGACTCGACATTGTCAAGGAATGACTGTTGTTACTTAAAAAGATAAATATTCTGCACAACAGACATTTTAGGCAAAACCAACAAAATATCAGTGATCAAAAGATAAGTATTTTTAAGAGGCATCAATAAGAAGAACCCATCAGGGGAAGCCTAAAAATACTGTATTAAGGCGATGACATCATTAGGGGAAGTTATCAGGGGAACCCGTTAAGCGATGACCTCGTTAGGGGAATTCATTAGGGGATGACATCGTCATGGGAACCCGTCAGGGGAACCCATCAGGGTAAACACTCTTGTGTCCAGACTTTGGCGACAATATACCTCCCGATGATTTTGACGATGGCTAAATATGACTTTGGCGATAACTTATCTCGCGATGAGTTTGGCGACAGTCATTTCTATCCACTGACGAAGAGTTTGACGATGGGTAAAAAGTGACTTTGGCGATAATCATTTTTATCCACTGACGACAAGTTTGGTGATGGCTAACACTGACTTTGGAGACAGTCATTTTTATCCATTGACAACGAGTTGGGCGATGACTTAACTTGCCTGACGAGTTTGGCGATAACTTAGATTGCCCGACAAGTTTGGCGATGAAAAAAGATCAACTCGCTAGTGGAACCCTTCGGTGGATAACAAGTAGGTCATAATATCAATGGATAAAGGAAGCACTGATCAAGCCTCCATCAAGGCTTAACATCAGTGGATAAATGAAACACTGATCAAATCTCCATCAGGACTTGAAATTGGTAAACAAAGAAACATCGATCAAGTTTCCTTCAGTAACTTGTCATCAACGGATTCAGAAGCATTGATCAAGTTGACATCAGGCCTTGTCTTCAGTGAAACATTATGACCTAATCCACACGTCATCAGGACTGACATGCAAATCATTGATACTTGGCACGGAAGCAAAGGGTATAACTAGAAAGATATTCCTTGAAGTTTGGTTAACCAATAACAATTCTCGAGCATTAATTATATGCAGATCAGGGGATGAAAAAGAAGCAACAAAAGTAAACAGCAGTCTGACACACCACTCCTAAAAGACATTGATGTGACATAACTACGGTTATGTTGAAACTTGAAGCATGTCCAACACATGGTTTCACCAACTAATCTGCTATACATACAGAAAGAGTTGTTACACGAAAAACCTAGTGAATAAGCAAGGAAGCCACACAACAAACACTAGAAGGAAGATTTGTAATAAATCTGAAGAGAAATATTAAAAGAAAATTAGTAGCTAGTGAGTGTGGAAAAAGAAGCTATAATTTTATTACAGAGAAACTGTAACTCTTTACAGAATTTGTATTTGTTAATCACGATTGTGATTCAATAGATTTCCAGAAAAATATTAAGTTTTAACACAATTATTTTAACTTGAATGCTTGTGTATTCATTTTAGTTTCAGTTAAGTTTTTCTGATCTTGTAGTTATTTCAATCGTGCTTAACAAGTTTTTAAATAGCAAAAAGTTTGTAGTGTTTGTATTCAACTCCCCACCCTTTTTACAAACACTTGAGCTTATTTTGTTTTAACAATAACTGCAAGGTAGAAGATAATTTCTAGCTTATCAAGTTATGAAAAACTTGTTTCTCAAATTCTATGAATTTGCTACGTATTATAGAATGAATAACTAAATAATCCCTCTCTCTATTTTTGTTATTCTATTATGTTATTTGTGTTGTGTATTTTGTATAATTTGCACACAGTTTCTTATCTCTGATCTTTTTGAACAACTACTTTATTCTATTAGAGTAGCTCCTCTTTATCAGTAGTTATAACAACTATGTCACCTAATTACTCTTGTTAAATCACATCATTATTATTTAATCAATTTGCTTTAATAAATCAGTTTCTCAACCTTGAAAATCCCAATTGTAACTTTGTTATTAATCTTGGTCGGCTTCTCTTTTGTCGAAGAAAACTCTGGTAGAGGTTTGTAGTGTCAAGTCATTTATCCTTTGATGTTAATTTGTTCATCAGTGGATATATATATCCCATGATACGACTTTATTCATCAGTGAATATTTATCTATTGATGACTTTATTCATCAGTGGACATTTATCCATTGATGACTTTATTCATCAGTGGACATTTATCCATTGATGACTTTATTTATCAGTGGATATTTATCCTCAGATGACTAGTTCATAAATGGAGATTTATCCCCTGATGATTTGTCCTCTAATGACTTATCCCCTGAATAGCTTCGTACCTTGATGAGCTTCATGTACCCTTCAATGCAATAGATAGTCTTTGCCTTTGTTTTTGATAGTTTCAACAATTTAGACTTCGATAGACTAATTTTTAGTCTCCGATAGGCTTGACTAACTTCAACTTTGTTGAACTCGCCCAATGCGTTCCTGGTAGTCTCTGATAATCACTTGCAATCTCTCATGGTAGTCTCTGATAGAACACTACTGCAGGTTTTAATACAATTCCAAGTATTATAAATTATCATCAAATGTTATAATTCTTAACAAATTAATATATGAATAAGAAATTCCTAAAATCGACCTTAACTACAAAATTTATCTAAAATTATCTTAATTATAATATATTTTGATAATTTAGTCAATGATCCAATTGTATGGATGCAATGAACATACAAAAATACTATATTACACCGAATTCATTAGATTTAAAGTTGTGGATAATTTTTATCTAATATCGTTGATTATGTATATTTTTTTGATAGTATAGTTTTTAAAAAAAATTTATCTATGAAAACGACAAAGCTATTACGAAATTGTGTAAAACTTTACATGTTTTAATACTTTTACCCACTTTTTTCATCAACGTATGTGAGAACCCGAAAATTTTAAATATATTTTATGATAAGAAATAATTTTATTTTGTGTTATTATATTTTTGCATGGAAGATTCCCTTTTTAAGTAGGAATGATAAATTCATATCTACAATGAAAATTTTTATGATGATGTGATACCCATGATTATGAGGGTAAGTTCGTTAAAAGGTATTAAAAAGGGGTTTAACAAATCCCATATAAGATTATATTGAACATCATGGAGGAAGAGGAGAGGGTTACGTAGTATTTGTGATTACGTATTTGATTAGAAACTGTTTAGGTGGCTAAGTTTTCATGCATGTAGGACAGCAGCTGGTTGCTACCAAGAAGTCATGATGAATAGCCGTTCTACCGTCCAAATTAACCAATCGTTCTATTATAATGAGTAACCTTAGTTCACTGCTCTTGAACTCTATAAATACCTCATTCGAGATGAAATTTTAACTCTTTTACCAAAATTTCTCTCTTCAGAGTTTCGTTTAAACATACCATCTCCATAAATTTCCAAGCTTTTCTTTCGGAAAATTATTTTCAGACTAGCGTTGATCTTACTCTTGAGAACAAAGAGGTAAGAATCTGGAACCTTACTCAATTTCTTTCGTGCATAGCATCAAAGATTTATGCTAAGTTCATATTCGTTTGCATCTCCATGAGTCATCCTAGGTTAAGTTTGATTATGATAAACCTTCCATCGTAGCAGAAACAAGCTTTAATGTTAATCTCTAATGAGATGTTGTTAATCTCTAATGAGATGCTATTAATCTCTAAGGAGATATGGTTGGTCTCTGACGAGATATTCGTAGTCTCTGATGAGATATTCTGTTAATCTCTGAGGATGACGTCAGCTTTAGTCTCCGACAGGCTAAAGTTTAGTCCCTGATGACGTCATTAGTCTCTGATCAGTTATTTAGTCTTTGATGACGTCAGCTTTAGTCTCCGACAGGCTAAAGTTTAGTCCCCGATGACGTCATTAGTCTCCGACGGGTTACTTACTCTCGGATGACGTCAGCTTTAGTCCCCGACAGGCTAAAGTTTAGTCCCTGATGACGTCATTAGTCTCTGATGAGAAGTTAGTCTCCGATGACGTCACCCTTAGTCTCCGATAGAATTAAGATGACGTCATTAGTCCCTGATGAGTTTTTAGTCCCTGATGACGTCATTCCTTAGTCTCCGATGGACTAAGTTCAGTCCTTGATGACGTCATCCATAGTCTCTGATGAAGGAGATTTCTTAGTCTCCGATAGAGGAAATTCCTAGTCTCTGATGAGCAAAATATGTTAGTCTCTGATGGCTAAAGATATTAGTCCCTGACGAGTTTGTTAATGAGAAAAATTATTCCCCGATGCGTAGTTTGTTATCAAGACTATAAAACATTATTTTCTTAAAATTATTTTATGTTGTTATTCTTTAAAACAGTAAAAGTTTAAGGACATCACATATGTATTTTCTTTCATAAATTCTTATTAAAGTATTAAAATATTACTTGCATAATTTACAAAATCTTTCACTCACCAGTAAGTTGAATTTGAAACTTTGTTGCAAAGGACTGAGGCAAGTATATTTACACTCTTATATTTATTTCAAGCTGAAATAAGTATATTTTCATTCCTATGCTTGGTTCTTGTTGATGCAAGTATATTCTCAATTTTATGTTTATTGCAAGTTGACGCAAGTATATTATCACTCCTATGCTTATTTCAGTTTAGAGCATGATCAATTGATCCGACATGCACACAAGCTTTTGCTAGCATGATATGAATAAAAGTGCATGGATATAAAGAAGGTTTGCTCTTTCAGCTATTTTTCAATGTTATATCTGTGCAATAAATGAGAATGCTATATTCCATGAATGATTATGCCACATGGATGGCTAGAGGAAAGGAAAGGTGCTGATTTGTTCTTCACCTGACCTAGAGGAATTTTATGTGACTACGTACGTTCACACAAGGAGGGATCATGCGGGCACAGTTAGGCCAGCTGTATATCGTATGGTTAGCAGATCCAGCGGTTTTAGCCCCCGATGGATATTTTTACTTCAAGGAAGTTATGCTTTGTTTTAAGAAGGATTACACAATTGTTTATCATCAGTAGTCCTAAAGATTCCTTAAAGATTTTTGAGGCATTAGTATTGATTCACTAAGCCTCTTAGTAAAAAAAAATGAATTCTTTAAAACATTCCAGATTTGCTTCCCCAAATTGTTTTATATACTTGCTGAGCGTAAATCGCTCATTCTTATTGAATTTTAATGCCTTGCAGGATAGAATATAAAGGTTGAGCCCTCAGACAAGGGAAAGGCTAAAATGATCGGTTATTGAGGTTGGCTAGCCTTGTAATGCCAATAAGGAGGGAAGAAAGGAAGATGATCTGGGAAATGATGTTTTGTATTACAATATAGAAACAGAATAGCTTCCGCTGTAAATGAAATATTTTGGGCTGTAATAACTCTTCATTACCGTTTCTTTCAGTAATTATTCTATGAGTGGATGTGTGGTTATATTTTCCTTCTTTTGACGAAGCCCTGATCCAGTGATGGATTACGGGGTCGTCACAACGTAATTGGATCGTTGATTAAATTATCAAAATATGTTAAAAATACTTAAATTAAAGGTGGCCTTGCATAAATTTTCTAAAATCAAGTTTAAAAACTTTTTACTCTCTATATATAATTAGATTCAATGAAATTAGCAGTACATCCATATTAATAATACCTGGGGATTTGATTAATAATCATATAATATTGGGATATAAATTATAAAACTCATCATATTCATCTCCTCTATTTAATCCATTATATGAGGTTTTATAAACAATCATTAATTTCGTGGATGACAATTGTGAACTGGTGATAAAGTCGTCGGACAGATAGTGCTAAAGATAGACCCAATTTCTTTACAGATTGGCTGACTGATTTGTGAAAAAATGAGTGTCACCACAAAATACCATTCATTTCAAAACATAATATTATCTCCTAATAGGTATCAAAGGAAAAAAAAAAAAATCCTAATTTGGGGGCTGAAATTTCAAAATTTTAATTTTGTTTAAAATAATTTTTGTTGAAAGTATTTTTCCTTGCACAAGTAAGGTTTACGAAAAAAAATTTACTTCAAAATTTTGAAAGTAGCAAAAATGAGAATCATTCTGGGCTTCACTAAGCAAGCAGACAGAAAACAAGTAAATAAAATATAAGCATGATAGTAAAGAAAGTACATGTATTTTTTTTCGGCGACGCTTCACTCCTTTTCTCTTATTATTTAGACGTTCACATGTAACAAATTACAAAGGTACGCTTCGGTTAGATCTTTGTTGAAGTCACTGAAACTTACTAGAAATAGAAGTCTTGTTTGCTGACTTTAAACAAAACTTTTTGGGTAGATATTCAACAATTTATTCAAATTTAGTAAATTTGTGTCTTGCTAAAAAATTTAGAGTGTTAGATAGATAGTTTTTTTTGGTATTTTATCTGTCATAATAAAATTTATGATTAGTATTTATATTTCTTAGAAAGAAATATATGACCGTTGTTAATTTGAAAATAAAGTTGTTAAAAACTTATACTTTTTGGCCTTTGAAGAATTATATATTTAGAGCAGTTGAAAAGTTATCATTATAAACTATTATCTTGTCACTTAGTGATCTTTTAAAAGATAACAACTATTTTTAGCAAGCGTCCAAAAATAATCTTTTTGATTTGTGAAGAGTAGGCTACACTACATCATTAAGGGTTACAAGATTGAGCCTTGCTTATGACTTCTCTTGCTGGAACACAATTCGATCTGCTGATTCTTGTAAGGTCTGTTTGAGTAAGTATGTAATAATAGGTCTGTTGAAATGAGCTCCGCCTAGCTATTCAACAAGTTTTGATCCAACTAACAAGAGCTTAATTTTTTTGTTTTTCAAGCTTTTGACACTTTTTACTCTTTGATGAATAGTCTTGCTGATGACCAAGTTTGTTGAATGAGCTTTGCTTGTTCGATTGTTGCAAGCTTAAAATTACTTTGTTATAAATTCACCTAATAAGTTGATTTTATTTTAAATTCTTTTACAATATTTTAAGAAAAAATTATATCACAGTATCGATTCAAAATATATTCTAACTATGAATAATTTTAACAAATATAGATGTGCAGGAGTTTGACTTAACAAAATCAATTAGTTCAATTCAAAATCAATTAAATAACAAGACAAACATATTATTATTTTTAAATAAAACTAATTAAGTTGTTTAATCTATTATTATATATTAATTGACAAACCATGTTTAAGGTACATAGTCAACTCTATTGAATTAGTTTTTGACTAGTCAATTTGGTTACATTTTCTTTTTTCTATTGTAGTTAAAAATAATTTTAATTTACTCAAATCCAAATATTATTTAGTTTGACTTTGAATGAGTGTTTACTTTCATGTTTAAAACAAACATATAACTCGACTGAGCAACATATATTTAATTACTTTTAATTTTAAATATTTGACTTTAATTAACCTATGTGTCTTTTCAATTATTTTTTATTTTTAAAATTTTGATTTTATAATTTACTTAAGTGTCTTTTAGAGTTAACAGATAATTACTAGACTTTTGAAATCTTTAGTTGTGAATAATGTTTTCAAAAATTGATATAACAAAAACTCTATAACACGAGCAAATGAAATTTAAAATTGAAAAAAATCAACCAATGGAATTAACAAATTAGAAAAATAGAAAATGAGAAGTATCTCTAACAAGAATCCTTCTCAAATAAATTAAACTATTTGTAACTAATTTTATGAATAAAGTAAACAAAATTTCTTTCCAGAAATATTTTTATTTGTAAATAATCATAAAATAAATTAAATTATAGTATCATCTAATCAAACAAAATAAATTGAAAATTACATTTTTTAAAGATATTGTTAATAAAATTTCAAATACCATTAGATATGTACTTGATCGATGTAATATATAAATAGAATAAGATTTATTGTATAATTGTATATTATTATAAGATAATTACAATATAAATATTTAACCAATTTAAAGAAAAATATATTTGATTTAATATTATAAAATTGAGAAAAAATATAATAAAATTATAATATAATAAAAAAATTAGTTCTAAAAAAAGGGATCATGTTGGGCATGGGCAACGACTATAGTACTATTTAGTTTTAACCTTTTAGGTTAATAGTTTTAAAATATCTTATACATATAATTACATATATAAAAATATTACAAATAAAAAAATTTAAATAATTATAATTTTCTTAATATTATCTAAAAAGACAAAAATTCACGTGCGCACTATGCACAGACATATAAACTTGTTTAATTCCTATCCTACAGACAAACACTCCTTATTTAGATAGATTCTCACCATATTGAGTCAGTTATTTGTTAAATAATATTTTATAATACTATATTCATTTTAAAATGCACAACATTTGACTTTTTTTACGCAACTTTAGGCGAAATTTATTACAAATAAATATGCTATACTCCATATAATTTTAAGTTTTATAACATAGTAATCTTCATCTAAATTTTCTTTTTTGTTTTTAATTTTTGTTTTAAGAAAATAAAATATTTAATATATGTTAAGCTGTATATAAAAATATGTATAAAAAGTTAAACGTCATACATTCTGAAAATGAGACAATAATAATTATTTTTCCAATGTTATTCGGAAGGATATTCTCCAACGAATTTTTTTTTTCTATGTGCTATGATATCATTTTGGCCAACGAATATGTTTTTCTATGTGATATGATATTATGTTGGCATGAGTCCATAAAAATATGTGAGGTCGTGCTAGGAAAAAAAAAACACACACGAGTACCAAACAAAGAAGCTAGATTAACAAAGGAACAACGAAATTAATAAAGTATTTTGTGTTCAGAAACGTGATTATAAATATTATTACTCTCTTATCCTAGGATGGTTGAGATATAATTTGCACACAATTTAAAAAAATCATTTTTTAGAAACAAAATTTTTATTATACCATTGAAGTAAGTTTATCTAACATTTTTAAAAAAAGTTGTACTTATTATTTTTTTAAAGAAGGAAGTGTATCCACTTTAAAAAGTGATATAGTCATTATGTAATTTTTTGATGTACGTTTATTTTTTATGTGACGGAGATAGTATTATTTAGTAATAATATACGTATCAAGTTCCCTAGATATATATTTATAGATTTAGCATGTGCCTTAATCCATTATTAATTTAAGCTAAACAAAGAAATTGGATAAATGATCAAATTTTATATAAGCTCACTGATATTGACGGGCTGTACTCTCTTGTGAAGTTGAACTTTCATTTTTTTTTTATGTGCTTATAAGTAAACTGGTGTCTACATTTTTTCTTTATAAAATAAAAAATAAATAATGCTTAATTAGCCAGACGCCAAAGCTGGTGTCTAAATATTTCTCTACAAAACATTAAGATTCCACTTTGCTTTTCAAAGTTTCAAAGCGAAACTAATGAAAGGTTTTCATTCATTTTTGCACATTTTTTTTGGTTTGTTGCACTGAATTTATAATAAATTTCAAATTTAAGGCATTGGTCAAATTAATCGGACAGACGCCCCTCACAATTTTTTTTTATCTGCAAAATTGCTCCTAATATTACCTTAATTCTCGGCTCATGAAGTTGGATTCGTTGACTTAAATATTAAGTATAAATATTTTTATCGCTTGAGTTAGTCTACATTTTCAAATAAATTTAGTGATAATAAAAATACTTTTTAGTGCTTCCAATACATTTATAATAATGTCAAAAAATAAAAAAAAAGTCAAAGTGATCACATGCTAGTTTTGAAGTGATCGTTTCGCAAGTGATCCATCAAGCTAGTAGTCATTGCTTATTTCACTTTTTTTTGTCTATACATATATGCAGTATATGATAATCTTTTTGGCTGAAAATTTTATGTAATATCTAGTATCAATCATTATTAAACTTCACCAACTACATGGATATGCACTAAATTTTAACATTAAAGATACATGTTTTTGGTTTTAAAATTAAAAATATATCTTTCTATTTAAATTATAAAATGTTTGAATTTTTTTAACTATTTTCACTGTTTAGTAGTTTCTATCATAACGACCGCCACTATTATTTTAAATAATATGATTATATAGGAAAATATTTGAAATATAAAAATTATCTTTAAAAATTATTGTTTCATAGATATATTTCTAATGTTGGAGCTGAATTTTTTTTTTTGAGTGACATAATTGTTACTGTTGAAACAGTTTGGCAGTACGTAGTTCCTCTTAATAAAATAAAATTGAATTAGGAATTAGTTAATCAAATTCGACATGGTTAATTATTGAACCGATAAGATCGTAAAGAATGACCAATCTTGATCCAATATAAACAATTAAAAATTACTAGTTAGTTACCCCATGAATGACCTTTCAACTTAAATAAAAAATACTGTATATTAGTAATGCATGCACATGATACATATAGAATCTCATACATTAAAGATACCAAAAGAGCATTAGAAGTATTTCCGATTAAAGAGATCAAGTGTTGACAATTTGCACTTTATTTGATATATACACACACACACACTATAAAGGAAGGAGTATAAATATACAAATAAGATTCGTGTTTGGTCATGTGACTATATATATATATATATATATATACATGTCTATACATGCCAAAAACATGATATCAAATATTTAAATCCCCCCCATTAATTGACCATTCCTCTCATATTAAAATAAATTTGGTTATTATTGATAATGTAAATTAATATTAACATTACGATTGGCCGATATCCAAGTTGATGCCCAACTATAAATACGAGCTTAAATTTTTATTCAATTCAGCGCAATCTTTCATTCACATTTGTTCTAAAAAATACCAACTCCCGCTAGCTCCAGTAAACTTGCTTCTTCCTAGCGTTAGCTAATCAAAATTTTATAAAACTTTAAAGAGAGTATATATTTTGTTTTTGTTAGATTCAATGTTTAAGGTATATCCTCATCAGAGTGATACTAATTCTAGTACAGTTTCAAACATGTCTTCAACAAGAGCAATATATACTATATGGATGAAATCTCTAGTATTTCATGGCTGTGGTTGCACCGTCTTTGATTCTAATGGTGAAATCATCTATCGTATCGATAATTACGCCAAGAAATCGAGAAGCCAAGTTTACTTGATGAACCTCCGAGGCAAAGTTTTATTTTCTTTACAAAGAAAGGTAATTATATTTAGTTTTTAGATTTTTTACTACGTTTATATAGGAAAAAATCCATAGCAAAAGTTGTTATATCTAACCTTTTATTGTACGTTATAACATAAGTGATTGTATTTCACTTCAGTTGCACTGTGCGCGATTGAATGTTTGATTCATCGGCTCTTTTGTTTATTTATATATATGAATTGAAATTATTGAAAAAGTATTTTGATTTTGTTGCAGAAATTGCAGATTTTTAATAATTGGAATGGATTCAAATGGAATGGTGGGGAGAATAAAATGAAGGGGATGAAACCATGGTTTCAAGTAAGAGAAGAATGCATCATTCTACGTAGAAGGATGCAACGACGTCGTATCTTATATGTAACTTTGGGATGTAATAAAAAAGCTGAAGGAAACTATTGCTACAAGATTGTAGGGTTTGCTGAAAAATCAGAATTCAAAATAATTGGAGACCAAAACCAAGTTGTTGCTGAGGTATGATATTAATTTCCATAGTTTATTTATGAATAATGTATATATAAATGATAATTGCGACCAATTTCAAATGATTTATTAATTATAGCATGTTCATGTATATGTATATGCAGGTGAAAAGAAAGAAATCATGTTCAGGAGTTGTATTAGGGGATGATGTATTGAGTTTAGTGGTGGAACCCCAGATGGATCATTTGCTAATTATGGGTCTTGTTACTGTTTATGGATTGATCAACAACAAACTGTAAATATTTATCTTGTTTTTCCGTAGATCAAAATGAAACAGAATGAGAATGAAATAGAGAATGAGAAGATAGAACAAATGATAGAGATTGAAGAAATTACAGAGTTTGGTTAGGTTTTGTAGTAGGAGTCTAGATTCTCGATCTGTCGTATTCGATGTTACATCTTATGTCTCATTCTTTTTTATAATTGATATGTAATTTTTTTATCTCAAAAATGACGTAGCTCACAACCCTATATGAATGAGATAATATAAAATATGATATAGTAAGATGAGACCAGATTTCGAATCTTGAAATGTATATATCATCCGCTACTTCATTTGTTATTAAGTTAAGAATTGGCCTTTTGCATATTCTCTTTGCAACTAATTTTAAATTCCTAGAGATCGAAATATATGATAATTCTAGATAAAATGGAGTTAGACGATAAAAGAGGAACTTAATTTGACAAGAGTTAAACGACTGAACCTAGTTATCTATATACTTATCTATTTATACTACGTAGTAAATTACACACTATTGTCTAAAGTATAGATATTTACCATTATTTAATAAAATTAAGAAATTAAAAATATTTTAATCAAAATTTAATATAAATAAAAAGTTAAAATTATATAAAATATATAATATGTATTAAATCTTACATAAAATTATGTGCAGCGACAATTATTTCTATATGGAGATAGTTCTAAATATTAATTAATAAACAAAGGCAGACGATTACCTGATATTTAATTAATTTGACTTATAGTTATTAGTAGCAATTAAAAGAAAAATTGGGAAAGATCATTTCATGGAAGTTGTCAACCCATGCATGTTTATTTCTACCAATGAAAAACCCATGCATGCAAGTGCAACAATTTAATTAATACTTTCATCGATGCTTTATACGTTATTAATGACATTAGAGTTGCCACTCCACGAGAAGGAGATTAGCTACCTTAGTTTACAAACACTTTTCCAAAGTTTGTTGAGGATGATGATAAAAAAGAAAAAAAAATTAAAAGAAATATAATTAGAGAACAAAAATGAGGGAAAAACTTGTTTGTTGAATGCGTATGTGTCGGTAAACATTTTATAATTGATTTAATTAATAAGATTTAATAAATATTCTCATTGTTAAGAGAAATTTTAGTTTATCAGATCATTAATAAGTCATTTTTTTAGTAAAATTTATAAATAAATGGATGAGGAGTACCTTGCAGTAAATGAGAATGTGGACTTTGAATGGATAAATCCCAATAACACTTGTTAATTTGTTTGTGAATGTTGGATGAGAAACTTTTGAAAAGTTCACTTCACAACCAATTGCGGAAACAAACTTCTTTAAGAGAAAAAAAAATTAAATGATATGTACTTAAAGAGTGATGAAACTACAATTTATGCACGAACAAGATATTACTATCTTTTTGTTATATGTTCTTATATGTCGTTTGT
The DNA here is from genome assembly GCA_014636745.2 of Centella asiatica. Taxonomy (NCBI): domain Eukaryota; kingdom Viridiplantae; phylum Streptophyta; class Magnoliopsida; order Apiales; family Apiaceae; genus Centella; species Centella asiatica. The sequence goes on from CM025788.1 coordinate 33,823,638, forward strand.
AAATATTAGAACAAACTTATTTTCGTAAAAGAAATATTTGTTACTTTTAATTGAGCCCATATACGTCATTAAGTAATATGATTAATTTTGATCTATCACAGGCCAAACACTAAAATATTATTTACAAGACTTTAATTTATAATAACATAACAATCATAAATAATATATATTTTTCAACTGATATTATATGTACGCTGCCAATTTACTATTTTTTTTGGCGAAGGAAAAATATTATTAGTGAAAATCTTTATCCAAAAAAGGATAGGATTAAGTGCAATTCTAATACTGTTGTCGCAAATTCGCGTCAACAAGATTTTAGTATTCATAACGTACTTGTCATAGAAATAGGCCAAATCATAAAGTGAAAATATCTTTCTGTTTTGATATTTGTAGTCTACGTACAATGTATAACTGTTTTTATATAAAATGAATTTTTTTTTTCTTCACATTTAATTGTTTAGTAATTAGTGCGTGGATATGAAATAGTACTCCTAATAATCCAAAACATCACGTCAATGTCGTAATATCATATACATTATTAATTATTGTGTACTTTGACAAATCCTCACTCGCTTGAGTAAAACTCAAAATAATATGAAATGTTATCATAATCGAACGGGACATCGAATCGATAAAATTAGTGGTTCACGGTTTAATCGGTTTAATCGGGTTGAACCGATGGTTCAACCGGATTGATTATTTTATTAAAAAATATTATATAAATCATAAATATTTTTAAAAATTCATCAAATATAACAACTTTTCAAATATCTTAAAAATTCATTACATACAAGTCTTAAATAATAAAAATAAATAAAAAACTTCAAATTTCATTCGCATCCTTAGTTGTCATTGTTCTCAATCCTCATCTCCAATTTGAATGTAATGCCACTCCTCATCATCTAAATAATAAAAATAAAATAAATTAATATTCACACATTAATTCAATATCTAAGAAAAACTCATAAATCCAAATAAAATTACAAAAAAAAAAAACAAAGTTAAAGAGCAAACCTGTAATATCACTTGGTTGTTCAAGAACCAATTTCTCAATCACATCAAAATCAAGTTCGCCTTCCTTATCAACAACCCAAAACTCAGTTTCATCAATTGTTTCGTAATCAATTGGATCAAAAGGTCTCTTGGACATTGACAACCTAATAATTAAGAATAATAACATCACTACTTTAATGCAAAGAATGCAATTTAAATATAATCAATTACATAAGTTACAATAACATACCTATTCTTCAATCGCAAATTATAGTGAATATAAACCAAGTTATTCAATCTCTCATGCTCTAATCTATTTCTCTTTTTAGAATGAATGCGTTCAAATACGTTCCAATTGCGTTCACATCCAGAAGAAGAGGCAGTTTGGCTAAGAACTTTAATAGCCACCTTTTGTAAATTTGGAGCGTCATAACCAAATATTCTCCACCATTCATCTTTTATTGAATATAAAATGAAAACAATATAGTATGAGATTGATTAGTACCCGGATAATATAATATTTTACAAAACAGAAACAGTACAATAATATTGAACAGAAACAGTACAATGCTGCAAAACAGAAACAGAAAATCAAAAAACAGAAAATTAAAAATCAAAAACAGAAATAGTTAAAAATCAAATTAAAAACAGAAAATTAGTAAGAGATTTATTAGTACCCGGACGAGTCGTTTTGCTGCAAGCAAGTGCCTTGGGACGAGAAAAGCACTTTTCACGGTCTCTAAATATTCTCAACTCCTCTAACATTACAATGCTTGATTCGTCCTAAGCCTTCTCATACTTGTCCAACAAGTTCAATATACCACGCTTGATCTCACTATCACTACAGATTGAAGTTGGATCATATTGAAATGCAGGATTTAAGTAATAAGCTGCTGCATGAAGATCTTTTCGCAACATGCGATCCCATCTCCAATCTATAATATCAGTGTAGGGTTCATACAATTCTGCCTTATTTTGAAATGTTTTCATAATTCCTGCGCGTGCCCTAAACATGCCCTCATAGATATAACCTAAAGATGGCTTTTCATCAGTATCACAAAGTCTCAACAACCGTATTATTGGAGTCATAGCCTTCACAACTATCAAACAATTATCCCAAAACTTTAAAGACAACACAGTTTCTCTCACATCTTTAGCTTTTTGATGTGCCATGAATTGCTTAAACTCATTGCTAACAACTAATGCCTCCAAATCATCTTTATGATCATACAAGCTTTGTAAAGCAATAAAAGAAGTTGCAAAACAAGTTGCACCCGGACGAATAATTTCTCTCCAAGCAGGTCTTTTTCTTAGCCAATTCAAAGTTACCTTGTGATTATAAACAAAAACGGTAACTTGAGATGCAAGAGTAACAACATCTTTCACATTGGGCATATCTCCAACATCTTTCAAGATCAGATTGATACAATGAGCTGCGCAAGGTGACCAATAAATAGACTCATATTTATCCATAAGCAAGGCACCTGCAGCCTTATAATTAGCCCCATTATCGGTCACCATATGTACCACATTCATAGGACCAACCATTTCCACAATTTCACTAAAAAGATTACACAAATTTTCAGCATTTGTATAAATATCAGAAGCATCAACAGATTTGATAAAAGTAATCCCCTTTGGACAATACACTAAGAAGTTGATTAAAGGCCTCTGTCTAGTATCTGTCCACCCATCTCCCATTATAGTGCAACCTGTATCGGCCCAAGTTTGTCTAATGGAATCAACAATTAACCCTACATGCATCTTAGCATCATTCAATAAACTTACACGCAAAGCATGAAATGAAGGATGCTTATATCCATGACCCATGCTAGCAATTTTATCAATAGCAAGTTGCAAATAAGGAGAATTCACAGCATTGAATGGAATGCAAGCATCATAAAACCATAAAGCTACTGATAAGTCAGTAGCTTTCCATTTTTCAGCACTTTGCATACATGCCTTAATAGAAGGTTAGGAAGGATCACTTACACCTCTTTCAAAATATGATTCAATTTCAGAAAAAGCTTTCCTCTTTGTTGCTGAAACAGATTCACCAGATGGAATATCATTTCTTTCGTCCTCAGTAAACCCTTTTTTCTCCAATGCTTTTCTCGCATTAGCATTCAATATACATTTCATTTCATATTGAATCTCCAGAGTAACACTTTTGCAAGCACCAACGTCTCCTTTAACTCCAGCAATGTGTCTCTTCATCCTATTTATCCCTCCACCACAAACTTTCTTTTGACATAAATTATATATATATATGTCTTCTTACTATTTCCATGTGATACCTCAGTCACATATTTCCATGCCGCATCGGTTTTTTGTCTAATTGAACGTTCTGAAGGAGTTGTAGAAGCTGCTTGTGATCCAGTAGAAGCTGCTTGTGATCCAGCAGGAGTTGTAGATGGTGTAGCTGAATCTGACATTGTTCCTATAAAAACATGAACAAAGCTAAAAACTTAACATGCCAAAACAGTTTTAACATGCCAAAACTTAAAACTTATTAAACTTAAAACTTTGGAAACTGAAGGATTCATTAATCTGTCCAAACTGTGCACTACTCAATGACCCAATTTGACAACAAAGTTCAACCAAAACTTCTGTTATATCACTTAATTAAACATTCAAACAATTAAATTAGTTTTAAAAATCAAATATATATATATATATATATATGTATGTATGCATGTATTTTCACTTTATGTAGATTGATAAAGTACATTAAATAGTTGGCTTGACAATGGGGGTTCCAAAAATTAACAAAATTTAAGGTATTAAGGTATCAAGTTGTGATTTAATTGTGTAGGTAGTATCATTAGATGGGCTCCGGAGTTAAATTTGCCGCAAAGGGTATACAGCTTAAATGGTTACTACCACTTACCAACCTTCAAAAGAATCAAATCGAACTAAGAAAGCCTTACAACAGGGCTGGTGTTACAATTTAAAGGGGCAATTCATCAAACATGTGGTGTGCAAAAGCTGGACTTCCGGATATATACTCCATTTTAAGGGGCAATACATCAAACACCTGGGGTGCGAAGGTTGAACTTTTGAATAGCTACTTTATTCTCAATTACTGGAATTAGTATGGTGTCTACATACGGCAGGAGAAAAGAAATACTGATTTTACATAGTTATAAAACCATACTATACATCACAAAACTAATTTCAATGAATGGCTAGAATATGAGTAAATCGGTAACAAACAATTTCTATCTAAGAAAAGCATCAAAAACTGAGCAGCCACGTTGATACGTATTTTCCAATGTTATTAAAACCAGCTGGAAGGGCAAATGGTTGAAGTACTTGTGGAAGAGCTATGTCCTTGTGTGGAATAAAGCCAACATCATAGCTTGGTGAACACACAGCCAGGATTGAATTCTTTACGAGAAGTGGAAGTCCCTCAGTAGCTATATGCTGAGATCTAGCAACGGGAAGCTATATGCTGTTGTAGGACTTTTATATTACTTGGGAATATCGGGATCGAAGAAGATGAAGAAGACGAAGAAGAGAGATGAAGAAGACGAAGAAGATAGATGAAGAAGACGATGAATCGCAGTTCAGTAGTTCACAGATGCAAGTCTCAAGTCTGCAACTTTTTCCCCAAAGCAGAGTAAAAAAGAGCAAAAGAGTAAAATAGAGTAAAAACCGGTTTTTTGCCGGTTCAACGGTTCACCGGTTTTATCCGGTTCGAACCGGTTCGTCCCGGTTTTATTCCGAACCGCCTTTTTCCTTCGACCGGATCGGAGCCACGACCGGTTTCCGGTTAAACCGGTCGGACCGGCCGGTCCGGTCCGGTTTTAATAACATTGATAATATGCTACCTTCGTTTTAAAATAAAAATAAAAATGTAACATTTAAATTTTTGAAAAATTTTAGTTTTGTATATTTAATTAAAAATTACATATAATAATAATCAGTTTTTTTTATTAAATTTATTATGAATACCTAATTAAAAATCATATAAGAAGATTATAATGCCAAATTTTAAAAAATATGACATTATATTAAAAATAATTATACAAATATCATTCTTTTTTTAAAATTTTTTTTATTATCAAATGTTTTTTTTTTGGAGTAATATTTTATAATCTGACTGAATCTCGTTGCGAAAGTGTTGTAGAGTTAATGAATATATGCAAATAAAGCAAATAAATTAATTATTGTACTCCTATCTACACACACGTAATACATATACATATACATGTACATACATATACACACATATATATACATATCTACGCCCACATATTAAATCATTTGTACTAGATTTCCGTAATAATCTCTTTAGTTTACGATTAAAAGTATATTTTTTTGGGTTCAATAGATTTCCTATTTATCCCCAAATTCACCAAATTTCTTAATATATAGTTTAAACCAATAAAATAACATTTCCTACACTTTATACTAATTTTCATTTACATTATTTTACTTCATCACTAATTGTATCTCCAATTCCATAATATTATTTTTACCTTCCAATAATGTGCAATATACTTTAGAATTAGATGTTTACATTTTATATTCCATTGACTATCCCTAAATAAGGGAGTCTGATGCAATGCAAAATTATTTCTTTTTAGCCAATTCATTCCCATTTTAAGGACATGCGCCGGTGAAGGAAAAATTCGACATGTATATATGTAATATATATGTCAGTTTGACACGTCCAATTTATTAAAATTAAGTTATTCGTATGTAGCGTGGCCCTTCGATGCCGTAAACTGAAACTCTTGGACCCAACGATCTGCCAAAACTACAAGCGAAAATTGGAGATAATATCCACAATCCGTATACAAAAACTATCCTCTCTCTATAACTGTTGTGTTTCACGTACGTAGAATGGGATACATAATCCCAATTTAAGACCAGTTGCATGCACTATCTTTCAACCACTCCTGCTAATTAGGGGGAGGTGGGTATAAACTTTTACCCATCAGTACCACAATAAAAGCAAAGGGTAAATATCTAAAACAGGGTCGGACTCTCCATGAGCGCCCCATTGGATATAACCCACTTTTCAATATCTCCCACTCGCACATGGAGGAGACGACATTATAGTACGCTTCACTCAAGACAGTAGATGGACAAATCGTTGGCTGTCGAATTATGCGACCGCTGAATTTACCTATGTGACAGTCCCAAAATTCCACACGGAACTTGGGCACCATCAATAGAAGGAGAACAATCAATTATACATCCATACAATAATGATATACTAAGTCTTATTAGTACATTCTTACAAAATTCAGAATACAAATTCTGTAACGGAAATTATTCTATTACAACAGTTGTAATGATCCTCCTTGGGTGTTATTTTTAAGCTACTCCATTTATTCCCTTATCTTGTCGTCATGGTACAATGCCTTACTCATGTCCTCAAATTATAAACTAAACGAAAATGAGCGATTTATACTCAGTAAATATATAAATACAGAGGAAAAGAAAAGAAAATTTCTAAAGAACTTAATCAATAGTATAATTCTGTTTGTGAGCTTTGAGTGAAGCAATACCACCATCTCAGAATTCTCATGAAAGTTCTAAGGATCTCAGATGATAATACAATCACGTGATCTTTTTTGAATAAAATGACCTTTTACCCATTAGGAGCTAAATCCGTTGGATCTATTAACATACTATAATCAGTGGGCCAGACTTTACAACATGGTTTTGTAGTTAAGTTACATCTAGGTCAGGTGACCTGTAATTACATTTAGGTTAGGTGACAGAACACATCAACACCTTCCCTTATCTCTAGCCAACCACGTGACATGTTTCATATTTTAAGAAACATAAAAGTCTCATGACCTATTTAAGGGACATAACATTCTCACTCATTTGCACAGATATAATATTGAAAAATAACTGATAAATCAAAACTCGGTTATATCCATGCACTTTCATTCATATTATGCTAGCGGAAATTAAAGCATAGCATTTTGATTCATAAGGAAATTTAAACATAAAAGTATTTACGTATGTCGAATCAATTGATCATGCGTTTGACTGAAATAAGCATAAGAGTGAGAATATACTTGCCTTTGTCTTTAGCTGCTAATCTAATTCACTTGCTTGGTAAAAAAACCTCTGTAAAATATGTATGTTGACATAGTATGAGAATTTATACTTTGAATATAAATATGAGTATGTACATATGTGATGTCTGTGATGTCCATGCATTACTTATCTCTTTGATGTTTTAATTTAATCATTTGATGTATTAAAAATTGAGACTTTTTAATTTAAATAAGATTTTTTAGACTGTTAAATATTCATATTATTCATCAGAGGATAAATTTTGGTCCATCAGGGATAAATTTACCCATCAAGGGATAACTCACCTGTCAGGGGATAACCCACCCGTCGGTGGATAAGCTGGCCATCAGTGGATAAATTTTTTTCATTGCCAAACTCATTGGTGATCTATTTGCCTACTGCCAAAGTCTCTTGGTTGTCGCCAAACTCTCTCGGCTATTGCCAAACTCATAAGCCATCGCCAAACTTGTCGGTGGATAACTTGTTCAGTGCCAAACTTAATAAGTTAGCGCCAAACTCGTTGGAGACTAGTATTTTTGTCTCTCAGAGACTAAGAAATTTTATTTATCGGAGTCTAACAAAATTTTTTCATCGGAGACTAACAAAAATTGCTCCTTGGAGACTAACAAAAATTTGTTCATCGGAAACTAACAAATATTGCTCCTCGAAGACTAACTTTTAGCCTATCAGAGATTAATTCCAAACTGTCGAAGACTAAGTTAAAACTTGTTTCTGTTATACAGAAGGACTTTTTCATTCTTTTAATGATTGGTGTTATCAATAGATTACCTTACTTAGGACATTCAATATTTTCTTTATTCTTTTCTTTTAGCATGCAAAACTAATAGCTCCTGATGTTAAGGGTATGTTTTTAAAACATGCTTTTTGAACAAAGTGTTTTACAATATGATATGAATGAATAAGGACAGAAATCAAAACGGGATAGAGCATGCGATTGGTATAAAGTTCTTACCTCTTTAAGTTTTAAGGAAAGAATTGGGATTCACGTTCTGTTATTGAAAAAGACAATTGCTCTTGAAAGGGAAGAATGAAATCTATGTGAGTGTCGAAAAGAGAAAATTTTTAGAAGTGAGGCTAGGATTACACCTCAGGTGATATATTTATAGTGCCTGTAAATCAACTAGAGCAGTTGGATCATTTTGATGAAAAGTTCTCAGGCGTTGGCTAGCTTGGCCAGTGTAGCCAATGCCAAAAATATTATCGAATCACCTATAATAGTCGATATTCAGTTAGACAGAAAAACTTCTCTTATAGGTATCCTTGCACAACAAATATCCTTTTAAAAATACGAGAATATGTACAACTAGTTTGGTAACCATGGTTAGACTGTATAGTTAAGTTGGTTCATCAGTGGAGACATTGCATGCAACCAACTTCTTGAAATATTGTGTTTATATTATCAACACACAATAGTCCTTGGTCAGGATTTTACACTGTCGTTTTTTTTTCTGCAGTGTTTTTCCCAAGGTCTTTCCTCTTTCTTGTTACCAACTTATAATAATCAATTATTTTAGACATCACACTGACATAAAAATCATGCATTAAATATTCATACATCATAGGAAATTAATCATATTTACACTTTATTCCTATTTAAAATTTTGGGTCCTCACATCCTTTCCCCCTTAAAATAAGTTTCGTCCTCGAAACTTAACTGCTGAAAAGATGAGGGTACTTTTGCATCATCATCTCTTCTAGTTCCCATGTTACTTCTTCTACATTGTGATTTTTCTGTAGCACTTTAACAGAAGGAATCTCTTTGTTCCTAAGGGTTTTAACCTGTTGATCTAAAATCTGAACAAGAAGCTCCTCATAATTTAAATTGGGTTGTATCTCTATTGGTTGATAATCTATAACCCCTTTATGATCAGCTCTGTAAGGGCGTAAAACAGATATGTGGAATACATTATGAATGTGTCCCAAGGATGGTGGTAGTGCCAACTTGTTTTCCAGTGAGATGTCGAGAACTTGTAGAAGGGGGGTTGAATACAAGTTTTTTGAAAATTCTTCGATTACTTGTTCTTTAAGAAACTAATTTTTTTCTTACAGAATAAAAAGAACAAGAACACAAATCAATTTATAAACAATTGCTTTATTGATTTACAATTGAATACAAATCCTAACAATCACAATAATGTAATCGTCAGCTTCTTTTCTATTCTGTATAGGAAACGACACAAGACTATGAAAAACCTATACAGTTTCTCTATATCTCTCTGTAAATTCAATTACAGCTTCTACATCAACTAAATTACGATTAACTCAGTTTCTATTCTAAATAAAATTCAGCTTCCTTATTCGAATCAAATACAATCTTTCCTTTTTGATAGGAACATATTTCTGATTAGTTTCCTTACCAGCTACGTCTTCAATAATATTTTACTTTACGTGGAAGACATCCCTTTTTCAATTCGAACTCTGTATCTTTCAGAGATTAATTCACAATTAGTCTCTGATGCTTCTTTTAGTCTCAGACGGCTTTAGGCCCTGACGTATCTTTTAGCCTCTGGTATAATTAGTCCCTGATGACTCTTTTAGTCCCTGGTACGTTTAGTCCCTGATGACTTTTAGTCTCTGATGACGTCAGCTTGTGCAGTCTCCGATAATGTTATTTAGTCTCTGATACGTTAAGGCTTTGTCTCCGATGACGTCAGCTTAGTCTCTGATTCCTTTTTCTTTAATCTCTGATGACGTAAACTCTTAGTCTCCGATAGAAAAACTAGTCTTTGATAGTTAAACCATTTTAGTCTCTGATCAGTTCTTCTAGTCTCCGATAAGCCTTTTTTTTTTTGCAAACTTTAATAGACCAAATACACAAGTTGACTTCTTGAAGCTTCGATACTCCATTCCAGCAGTTAATTACAAATAACAATAATCGTATCTCTTTACAAAGAATAAATGAATTACAAACAAAGAGATAACTGCTGGCTACAAAACTTCAGTGTTACTAATTAACACTTCCTATACATTTGTACTCTAAGTATTCTAAAGACAATCATCATCAAATGTTCTAAAACCTAACACAACTGATATGCTACTTCACCTATTTTTCTCAAGACTTCAAATGGTCCCACATATCGGGGCTCAACTTTCCCTTCTTTCCAAATCATGTCACCCCCTTCCAGGGTGAAACCTTTAACAATGCATAACCTCCCTCCTCAAGAGTCTTCTCCTTCCTATGTTGGTCAGCATATTGCTTCTGTTTGTCTTGTGCGACTTTTATTCTTCTTCTGATTGATGAGCAGAGTCTTCACTTGTGATCAAAATCCTTGCTTAACTATAGCAGAATGTATCCACTTAACAAGTTGGATATTTTCTAAGTCTTTTTACATCATATGAGTAAGGACTATATTACATCATCATTTCTTATAAAAGTAAAGATAATTCTTTAATCAAGAGTAATATAAGTAAGGGTGCATCAACAATCTCTTCCTAATTGATGATGTCAAAATGAGTCATTTTGATCACCTCGGCAAACAACAAGATATATTTCATTTCATTAAAAAAAAAATATGGTTCATGAACAAATGAAATTTAATACAACGTAGACAACTAAGAATTAAAATACTATTCTTGCTTCCCTTCATCATTTGCAGATTATTCACTCTCTTGTTCCATTCTAAAGTTCAGCAGCTCCAACCTTCTTCTTTCTTCAGCAACCTCCTTTTCTCTCTTTAGGGCTTCTTGCTATTGTTTCCTCCTTTCCATCGTTTCCTTTTTCCAGTTGTACTCCCTTTTATTTTGCTAATCTCTGAGCTTCTTCATTTCCAACTAGTACTGTTTGATCTTGGATTCAGAATCTTTGATGCTAGCAAGTAGTTTGAGACTCTCAGCAGGCCTGACTTCTTTGTCATTACATTTCCTCAAATGTCTTCTGAAGTCTCATATAAGGATAATGATTTAAAATTTATATAGTAGAGTCAGGAATAGGTTTGAGAACCTTTTTTTAGTAGCAGTAGGAGTCACAGCAGGAGCATGAGCCAAAGCTTGATCTTGTTATTGTTGTGTATCTTGATCTCTCTCCCCCTTTTTGATATCATTAGCCATGAGAGAGAGAAAGTCAATAAGCTTGTTGAGGGTTAGCAAGATCTGATCCTGCTTCCACTCAATTTTGTTAATCCAGTCTTCAAGCTCAGAAACAACATGAACAACCTTGGAACTTTGAGCAGATTTAGCAGGCTAAGAGTTAAGACTAGCCAACACTTTATCCATTTTGGAATCAAGTTCAGCAAGTCTTTTCTTGGTCGACTTGGAGTGTGAGAAAACTAATTTGGTTGGTTTAGAGGCAGCAGATGGAGGCTTGGAAGGATAGGAGTCTTCAAGCTTGACTGGGACAGTAGACTTACTAGAGGCAAAAGGTCTTGTTCGTGCACAGGAGAAATCTTCAGAAGAGAGATCAGCGGGAGGACTATATCCCTCGGTAGTAGGAATGATGAGAAATCTGTGTTTACGCATATCCATACGAAGCCTATTGGCAAAGGCAGTAGTAATATCGATAGAATGTGGGGCTGAGTTAATCATATTCCATACTGCTCTCCAAGGATTTTCAATATGTACCATGAAGTTCGAAGATCTTTTGAAGGAGTCTAAAATAGCTCGCATGCCCATTCTACATTAGTAGGAATGAAGCATGGGGAGAAAGAGAATGAAATCAGTAGGAAGCATGTAAGAGAAGAAATCGTCATTTAATCCAAGCCATAGTCTTCTACTTCTTGCTGATGCTCCAGAAGGAACGATCTCTTCGTAAAGTTTTCTCCTAGTTACTGCTGAAGTTCCATAGATGCTGTTTTCGTTTTCAGCAATAAAGTCCTTGGATTTTTCTGCAAGCATAAGACTGAGAAAGTGCTGATAGAGTAAAATTTCCTTTTCTACACGAGTATAGAAGGATGTGTGCCTAATTGTTGCATTAAAATAAGCTTCTTTAAACGTTTCAGGAGGGTCTGCCAGAAGTGCCTTACTGTGAGGTCAAGATTATAATCAAGAAGACAGTAGTCGTTTTGAAAGTCAAAGTTGTTGTCTTCATTTAGGTCTCTTTTGACCATCCTGATTCTAGCAGCAGTTACCTTGGCCATTCGCTCGATGTCTGATACCTTATTGAGATCTTTCTCCCCCTCAACAGTAGGCTCTTCTTTAGTTGGGAGAATATTAATATCTGCTGCTTCATTGTCCTTTTCTTCTACAACAAGCTCCCCCTGAGCAAGTACCCGTGTTGGTGTAAGGCTGCTAGGTCCTTCAAAATTTGTTCAGCAAGGTATGCCTTGGGATCCATGCCTGCTTTTTTCGTATCTTCTATCAGTAGTGCTATGATGAGTTCTTTAGATTTTTGTTCTATTCTTCTTTTAGCAGGAACCTCATCAGAGCTACTATTAGAGTCATTGTTGTTTGACTCTATGGTTCCTCTTTCTTTTGCATTTCCCTTTCACAGCAATGTGTTTTCTTTTTGGTGGCTGCACATTATCTCTAGTAGCAAAGGGAGGCAAAACAAGTCTTCGAGCAGCAAGAGGTTTGATGACAGCTGGAGTCTCTGTTGATTGATCGTTTTGGAATTCTTCCTCCATGATTGGCTCAAGTTTGATCAAATCAGCAAGACGTATATTGGTATGCTGTTGTTCTCAAGTAATCTCTACATCAGCAGCATCATCCTTTGCCTCTAGACCTGTGACACTATTAGGTATGTCAACAAGCTCCAGTACTTCAGTGATGCTTACCAATTCAGTCGGGGTGGGGGGGGGGGGGGGGGGGGGGCAACATCACTTGCTGATAGTAGTTCAGCAATGAGGGTTGGTTGATCTACAACAACGATCTCCTCCGTGACAACATCAATCTCCTGAAAATTTCATCAGACGAACTTTTTGGAGTGGCAGCAACAATTAATAGAGACTTGACAGCAACATGATAGTTGTCAATCTCTATGAAGATTTCATCTTCAGCAGGTGTAGTAGTGAGGGGGACATCAAAGGAAATATCCTGCTGGCTTTGTCCTTCCTTTTCATCAGTAGGGGGTTCAATGTCTAACCCTCCTTGGGCAATGGTTGTACCAGCAACATCTTCATTGTACAATTCCATGAAGAAATCATACATCTCACTTTCCGTGGAGTCGAGGGTGGTTGGATCAAAATCGATATCAGCAGCAACAACCTTAGATTTCTTTTTAGGTCGCTGAATTTGAGCAGCAACTCATCTGTTCCTGTTAGGTTTGGTCTTACCAGTAAGGTCTGTTATAACAACAGTTTGTCCCTCAACAAGATGTTGCATATCCTACTATTCTTCAACAAGATCCTTAGCGTAGTTTGCTGCCTTCTTCGTTTTTCTTTCAGTAGTCGCTTTTGCTAGGGCAACAGGATTGCATTTGTAATTCGCGAAATTGATGGGGTGATGTTTTTTTCTTTGGAAGCTTCTTGGTTCTAGTTCCTAGTGGGAAGTGGTCTTTAAAGATTCCTTTGAGTAGCAGGGACAAATTTTGCCCATGCCTGATCTTTATTTTCTTCTTACTGATGAAGAATTCTTTGAGGAGCTGAAAGAAAATTTGAGCGTAGTTGATTTCCTGCTCAGACTTCAGCAGGGACACTAAAGAGATAACTTTGCTGATGTCTCATCTTAGGACGTGAATTTGCACAACAAGGTTTTATGAATGATATCTATGAGGAAATCCCATTTTTTAAGAAAGTCCTTCCTTTTCTTGGTGTTGTGATTATCCAAGTTCTTAGTGGTTTTAGGACGGTTTCTCAGTGGTTTCAGCAGAGTTTTGTAGAGAGAATTTTTTTTTTGTTTAGAGAGAGTTGAGAGTGATTGAGAGTAAAAAAAATAAATAAGAGGGGATGAAAGGATTTATGTAAGGGGTGAAAAGAAGTTGAAGAGGATTAGAGTAATTACTGATATGAGTAGTGGAATATGTGGGTAGTGGTGAGAATTAATTACCGAAAAGACAGCAGTCGTAAATAGATAATGGGGCAGAGTGACATTAAATTAGGAGAGAGAAAATAAATGGCTAAAATCATGATGAACTATTTTTACTGCAGTAAAAGTGGAAATGACGTCATTTTCTGATAAGTCATTGAAATGACAGCAGGATGTGGTTGCAAGTCTTTGCTGGTGCTAAGGTTTTATCAAGGATTGATAGGATTTAACAGTTGGAACATATCTTGCTTATTGACAGCAGACAAATATGTCCTTGATGGTCTTATAGTTATCACTGGGAGCCAGAATTGAGCAAGGAGTGTGAGTTTGTAAGAAGCAAGAACATCATTTGCTTACAGTATAAGCAAGGTTTTAAAGTTAGTTTTTGAAACAGCACTTTTGTCGAGGAGTCTCCCCTTTTTGTCAAATTTGCAGTAGGGTCGATGTAGATTGAGACAACAGTATTGATGAATGTTGCTCAATGTCAGCAGGTAACCTTCATCAACAGAGATTGTCCATCTTTTGCTTCACCTAAGCAGAGAGTTCATTGTATTGCTAAAGACTTATGTCTTTGCTTAAGAGAAAAAGTTAATACAACAGACTTTTACTCTAAATTTAGCATGCCTAATTCACTTATTAGTTTGCTAAAACGATTTTTATCCAAGGGTTTTGTAAAAATGTCTGCTAATTGATTTTCAGTAGGAATATAATTTATCTCTATAGTACCTTGATGTACGTGATATCTAATGAAATGAAGCCTTATATCTATATGTTTAGTCCTAGAGTGTAAAATAGGATTATAAGCAATGACTACAGCACTAGTATTATCATAAAGTATAGGAATAGACTTGAAATCAAACTCATAGTTAGCAAATTAATTTTTCATCCATAGAATTTGAGCAACGCAACTTCCTGTTGATACAAAATTTTGCTTCTTGCTGAAGCATGAGACAAGTCTTCCTCCCAGAAATTGGCATGTACCACTTGTACTTTTTTGATCAATTTTACACCCAGCATAGTCCGCATCCAAATATCCAGCAAGGTCGAAGTTAGAATTTTTTGGATACCATATTTCTAAGATAGGAGTTCCTCTGAGATATCTGAAAATCTTCTTAACAGAAGCTAAATATAATTTCTTGGGGTTAGATTGAAAATGCACACAAATACGTGTAGCAAACATAATTTCAGATCTACTTGTAGTTAAGTAAAGCAAGAATCTGATCATACCTTGATAGCTTGTTATGTCTACACATTTACCTTGATCATCTTTATCCAACTTTGTTGCTGATGACATAGGAGTTTTCATAGGGCTTGTTGTTTCTAGTTTGAACTTTTTAAGCAGGTTTTTGGTATACTTGGATTGATTTATGAATATGTCATCACTGTTTTGCTTAATTTGAAGTCCAAGAAAGAAATCTAATTCTCTCATCATGCTCATCTCAAATTTGCTCTAAATAAACTTAGGAAATCTTGCACAAAGTTTTTCATCAACAGAACCAAATATTGTATCGTCTACATAAATTTGTACGAGCAGTGTTTTATCTTTGTGCTTCTTAATAAATAATGTAGTGTCAACTTACCTCTACTGAATCCTTTATTAACTAAAAAGGAAGATAAAGTGTCATATCATGCACGTGGTGCTTGCTTAAGTTCATATAAAACTTTGTCAAGTTTATATACATGGTTTGGATGAGAATGATTAGCAAAACCTGGGGGTTGCTCAATGTATACTTCCTCCTGAAGTTGTCCATTCAAAAAGGCACTTTTGACATCCATTTGAAAGACTTTGAAGTCTTGATAAACATCATAAACAAAAAAATTCCTATGGCTTCAAGCCTTGCTACCGGAGCAAAGGTTTTATCGTAGTCGATCCCTTCCTCCTGTGAGTAGCCCTTAGTCACAAGTCTTACTTTGTTCCTTGTGATGATTCCATCTTCGTCCATCTTATTTCGGAATACCCATTTGGTGCCTATTACTGTATGATTTCTTGGTGTGGGAACTAAATTCCAAACTTTGTTCCTGCTGAATTGGTTTAGCTCTTCTTGCATAGCAAGGATCCAATTAGCATCAGCAAGAACATCCTCAATTTTCTTTGGTTCTATTTAAGATAGGAAACTTAGAAAATTATTTTCGTTTTAAGCAGATCTTCTACTCTTTACTGAACTTATGAGATTTCCAATTATCAAATCTTCTGAGTGAGACTTGGTCCACTTCATTCTTTTTGGTACATCTATTCGAGTGTTTTGCTGTCTTAGTTCCTCCAAGTTTGGTTCATCATCTTTTATTTCAGTAGGGGTGCTTTCTATTGGAATATTGTGTTCTGAAGGTTCTTCAGCAGGATCTTCCTTAGTTTGTGTAGTCTGTTGACTTTTATCCTGTTCCTGCTCAACAATAAGAGAGAGTAAACCACTTGGTTCCTCATGGTTAGATTCATCAAATACTACATAGATAGATTCTTCAACTGTTAGAATTCTTTTATTGAAAATACGAAAAACCTTGTTGTGAGTGGAATATCCTAAGAAAATACCTTCATCAGATTTTACTTGAAATTTAATTAAGTACTCCTTACCATTGTTGTGGACATAACAGAGACATCCAAAGATATGAAAGTAACTGATGTTGGGTTTCCTTCCTCTCCATAGCTCGTATGGAGTCTTGCTTTGAGTTAGGTGTATGAGAGAACGATTTTGCGTATATCAGACAGTATTCACTGCTTTTGCTCAGAAATATTCAAAGAGTCTAGCATCAGCAAGCAATGTTCTTCCTGCTTCTTCCAAGGTTATGTTCTTTCTTTCCACCATTCCATTTTGTTGATGAGTTCTTGGTGCTGAAAAGTTATGAAATATTCCTTGCTTATCACAGAATTCAATAAATCCTCCAAAGTCAAATTCTTTTCCGTGATCACTCCTTACTGACTTGATTTTGAGATCCTTCTCATTTTGCACTTGTCTGCTGAACTTCTCAAACTCTGCTAGTGCATCATTCTTGTGAGCAAAAAATAATGCCCATGTATATCTTGTGAAATCATCCACGATAGTGAATCTATATTTTATTCCACCAAGAATAGTTGATATAGGGCCAAACAAATCAAGATGTAATAGTTGGAGAGGCATAAAGTTTGATTTTTTAGGTTTGCTTAAGAAAGATTGTTTTGTGTGCTTACCAAAGTGACAAGCTCTACACAGTTTTTCTTTTTCAAAAGAGAATTTAGGTAAACCTTTTACTAGTTCTTTAGCAGCGAGTTTTGAAATCGTTCTGAAATTTAAGTGTGAAAGTCTCTTATGCTATAACCAACTAGCATCTGCTGAAACTTTAGCAAGAAAACAAGTTATTTCAGCAGGACTTAGCTTAGCCAAATCTACTACGTAAACATTACCATTTCTTGAGCCAGAAAGCTTCAGAGCTCTTACTTGACATTGATTGTCTAAGAATGTGACCTTATGCCATTTGTCACACAATTGACTTACACTAAGCAAGTTGTGCTTGAGACCTTCCGTATAAGCAATCTTGTTGAAGTAGACTATTCCATTTCCTTTTGAACTATATCCATTTGTTTTTTCAGAGCTATTATCTCAAAAAATTACTTGAGGTCCATCTTTCTCCTTAAAATTAGTGAGCAAGGCTTGGTCTCCTGTCATGTGTCTTGAACATCCGCTGTCCAAGTACCAAATTTGTTTCTTGCTCACAACCTACAAAACATAAGCAGAGTCATTTTGGTACCCAACAAGACTTGGGTCCAGTTTGGTTAGTACCCTTGAGGACCTATATTTCTCTCATTTTTGGTGTTTGAGACCCAACAGTATAGTAAGGATCCACAAGATAAAGAGAAGAAATGTGACCAATCCTATGGTAGCAATAACATCTCAAATGCAACATGTTGTGTTGTGTGTGTTGCTTACCTATTCTTTTTGGTTGAGGTGGTTTCCAGTGTTTGCTTTTAACCCAACATTTGCTAAATTCCAAATTCCTTGCATTGTTGTAACGATGAGCAGGGAGAACATGGTTCTTGCTAAACTTTCCACCTTTGGTCCATTTAGTACCACATTTCTGCTTATGGTTACGATCAACAGGGAATTTATGCGTTAACAATGTATCATTTTTGTTACCTTTGGTTTTAGCAGAAGGTTCACACTATGCTGAATGAATGGAGATTGTTCTGCTGATAGATTCAACTTCACTTTCTCCACTTTCTTCAGCAAGAACTTCGCAAGTTCTGGATCCAATTCCTCCTCGATCTAGCAAGTTGTTTTGGTTTTTCAGCAAAACACAGACATTAGAGGATGATTTGTTCCACATGGAGATTGTAGCTGCTAATTCCTCAACTTGGGAGGTTAACTTAGACTCTCTTTCTTTAGAGTCTCTGAGATGTTGTCTAAGCAGACTCCTTTCATCATTAGCAACAAATAACTCCAAATTATCAGCTCACACTTTTTCAAGTGTAAGCAAGATTTCAGAGTTCTTACTCCTTAGTTGACCAAACTCTGCTGAAGCGATTCTCAGCAATCTTCTATAACGATTCCATTGAGATATAACATCCTTAAGCAAGGAGTGCAGCTCAGCTTCAGTATTGTCACACTAGTACAAAATTGATCATATGCGTCGGTTAAATTATCTTTTTTGCGTCGGTTAACAGGAGACGCATATGGCGGAGACGCAAAAACTTGACTATTTTGCGTCGGTTAAAGAGACGACGCAAAATATTATCATTTGCGTCGTACTAAGATAACCGACGCAAATAATATGGTCATTTGCGTCAGACTTTTAAAACAACCGACGCAAATGATATGCTCATTTGCGTCAAACTTTTAAAACAACCGACGCAAATCATGTTATTATTTTTTAAAAAATTCATTTTAAAATATCATATCCAAGCATATTAAAAAACTAATTCTAATGTCACAACAAGCCAGAAATACAAAATTGAACTACTTCATTTGCAAAAGAGAAATATATACAAATCAAAATTTACAATCTGTTCAAAGGTCATTTGCAAAACAAGAATATATACAAATCAAAATTAAACCATTCAAGAAACTAGTCAAAAACATACCGAATTGAAAGCTCAATGCACTTATTATTTTTTGTACTTGTGATTCTCCTACTGCCCTTCCAACATTTTGAGACTGGTCTGTAAAATCCTCAACCTGAAATATATAAAATACAAATTAATAACACTATTCAAAATTATTCCAATTTTCAGATTTGACAAGAAAAGTATAAATATGTTACCAATGAGAACTAGGCTGCTGTAAAGAAAAAAAGGAAGAAAGAATACAGGGCACCCATGAAAGAAGAAAAATGAACTCATATTGTACCTACTACAGCAGCAAGCTTTCAATATAAAGTTTTACATATTAAATAAACAAAGATACAAAGGCCCACACATAGAATAAGAAAATAACAAAAGAAACGTACCTAACACTGGAGAAGAAATAAATCATCACCTAAATGAAATGTATGCCGCGCAATGAAAATGAAAATATATACCGCGCAATGAAAATATAAAGAATTTAGAGAGAAGGTGGTTCGTCTTCAAAAAGCGGTAAAATGAAAATGTATGCCGCGATTTGAAAATATAAAGGCGGTAAAATATATTAATGTATTTTTTTTCGTACGGTGGCATACTCCTAATTAATCGTACAATTATTTGCGTCGGTTCTTTAAAACAAGCGACGCAAATGTGTTATAAATTTATTTTTTTAATTATTGAATTAAAAAAAAAATTTGATTATTTATTTTTTTAATTTTTTTTTTACATTTTTTGCTTTGTTCTTTTAAAAGAACCGACACAAATACTCAACACTATTTTTTAATTATTTAATTAAAAAATAAAATTTTTTAATTATTTATTTTTTTAAATTTTTTTACACTTTTTGCGTCGGTCCTTTAAAAGAACCGACGCAAATACTCAACACTTTTTTTTAATTATTTAATTAAAAAATAAATTTTTTTAATTATTATTTTTTTTACACTTTTTGCGTCGGTCCTTTAAAAGAACTGATGCAAATACTCAATACTATTTTTTAATTATTTAACTAAAAAATAATTATTTTTAATAATTTATTGTTTTAATTTTATTTTTTTTACACTTTTTACGTCGGTCCTTTAAAAGAACCAATGCAAATACTCTACACTATTTTTTAATTGTTTAACTAAAAAATAATTTTTTTTAATTATTTTTTTTTTTACACTTTTTGCGTCGGTCCTTTAAAAGAACCGACACAAATACTCTACACTATTTTTTAATTATTTAACTAAAAAATAAATTTTTTTAATTATTTATTTTTTTAATTTTTTTTTACACTTTTTGCGTCGTTCCTTTAAAAGAACCGACACAAATACTCTACATTATTTTTTAATTATTTAACTAAAAAATAATTTTTTTTAATTATTTATTTTTTAATTGTTTTTTACACTTTTTGTGTCAGTCCTTTAAAAGAACCAACGCAAATACTCAAAACTATTTTTTAATTATTTAATTAAAAAATATATTTTTTGATTATTTATTTTTTTAATTTTTTTTTACACTTTTTGCGTCGGTCCTTTAAAAGAATCGACGCAAATACTCAACACTATTTTTTAATTACTTATTTTTTAATTATTTTATAATTTTTGCGTTGGTTCTTTTATTGGACCGACACAAATACTTAATACTAGTTGCGTCGGTTCTTGAAATAAGCGACGCAAATGTGTCATTAATTTATTTTTTTAATTATTTTTATAGTTTTTGCGTCGATTCTTTAAAAGAACCGACGCAAATATTGTTTGTTTTTTACCATAATGTCATCGTTTTACTATATACGACAGTTGTATTAAAGAACCGACGCAAATAAGGCGACGCATAAGACAGTATTTGTACTAGTGTCAGTAGAGCCAAAATCAAATACCTCAGTAAGATCTAATTATTTGCTGGCTTCCGATTCCTTAGCCATTAAGCAAAGGTTGGCGATTTCTGGTCCTGAATCTTTTGATTCACTCTCACTGTCACTCCAAGATTTTTCAGCAAAGAGTCCTCACTCCCAAAAGTATATGGTATAAATATGGGCACAATTTTTTGTGAAATTTAGTACATGTTAAATATTGAAGATAATTTTAATTTTTTAAATATTAATTTAATTTATTACATTTTTATTTAATTAAATAATACATACAAGATATACTAATTTTATACATAAAAAATATGTACAAAAAATAAATTAAATCATCCTTTTTAAAATGGATGGAGTAAATATCTACACATACATACATATCAAAATAAAAGGTTATTACAACTGAAATTTGCGACTAATAATTACTTACACCTCTGTCTCTAAAAGGGTATTACAATTAAAATTTGCGACTAATAATTACTTACATCTCTGTCTCTAAAAGTGATAGATTTGTTTATTGTTCAAGCTCTGTATTTTACTTTTTACACCTATCTTAAGAATATAAAGTAGTATATTAAATATATATTGTTTTCATTTAATGAAAATTATGGAATAAAAATATGATATATGAAAAAATTAGAATTTTGAAAAATACTAATATGAACGAAACAAAAATATGGCCTCTATAATGATTAAAATGTTTTTTCGAAGACTGAGATAATACAACCAATTAAATGATACAGTATGTGGAACAACATTCTAATGTGTGTGAATATGAATCACAAAAATGAATAAATCGCAATGCAGACAATTATAGTAGTGGGATGTGTGCATAGTGAGAATAATTAAGGAAAATGAGATATTTTTGACATATATCTTACATATTATTGTTATATATAAAACTCAAGTTGTATTTGAAAATTTTAATCCTAACAATTGGAAAAATCTCAAAAAAAAAACAATGTGCAACTTTTTAAAAATTTTCAAACTTCATTTATTTGATAGAACCACATAAGAATAAATTGCATTTTAATCCTTCAAAAAGTACTGATATTACATATATGTTTATAGAATAAAGATATATGGAACAAAAATGAGTGAACATACTCATTTCAATAAAAAATGATATCTTTTCTTGGCAAAAGTGAAACATATACAGATAATAACCGGCCGGTCCAAATTTAAGTGTGAAATTCCATAGCAGTTCGACTTGTTTTCAATGTTTTCATAGGAGATTTTTTTTTTTTTTTTTCTGAAATGTCTATATTACTCTTACTGTTTTATTTGACAGTTAGGAAACCTGTTTTTTTTTTTTTTTTTTTTTGGAAAGAGCAAAGTTCGTTGTAGTCGATCGAGATTGGCGACGAGATGGTGTTCGTATTTTTCTGCTTGATCGATTCTTCGATTATATAGTTTAGATCGAAGAACTTTTCAGTGAATTTGAAGTTTATATCGATAAAGTTTCGGGTTCTTTGTGCTCTATGATCGTGTACTCTGTTTCATGTTTGAAGTTCTTCGATTAATATTGTAAGTTTTCTATATCAATTTTTAAAAATTTCTCATATTAATTTGTGTTGTGATGGTGTTTAGTGGAGGTGATTGATATGAACTCAGTAATGATGTTTCAATTTAGATAAATTTGTAATTCAATTTGAATTACATCATGGATGCTTCAGTTTTTGGTACTGTATAACATCAGAAGTTTTAATTGTATTATGCTTTAGCTGAACTTAGTAAGTTATAGTATTATTATTAACGATTATATGCATCGAATTTGATGATTTGTTGGTTGAAAAGTATTCTGAAGGTTGCTGTTTGTATTATGATTTTTTAAATATGAATTTTGCTGTTTGTATTATGATTTTTTTAATATGAATGTTATTGTTTGTATTATGATGGTTTTTGTGATATTTGCATTGATTTTGATATTTTGAATATGAATATTAGTGCTTGTATTTTGTATTCTAACTGAGTTAATAATTTATGTGGACAGCGGGTATCCTACTTCTTTGGAATTTGAGATGGATAATGCATATTTCTTTGTAAATTTGGGAAGGACACGGTGGCTATAAAATTTGATACAAATGGTTTATTTTCTGATTTAGTTGATAAAATTTTTAAGAATTGAGATTGTCTAAATAAGAAAAATATTTCTATTTCATATGCTATTTCATTTTCTATTCCTGGACATTCTCGAGTTTTGATGAGGAATCAAGATGAGTTAGAACTGATGTTGTTTTTGGTTGGTCAAAATGGCTTGAAAACTATTGAAGTTACTGTTGATCAATGGAATGTGATACATTCCCATACTGATGGTGCACCAAGTAATGGCATCATCGTACAGATTGATGATGATGTTGGTGTTGAGGAGTTATTGTTGCCAAACATAAGTAATGATGTTACTGTTAGATGTACTTCAAGTGTGTGTGAGTAGTTCTCAACTGTTAAGAAAAAAGTTTAGTAGTAGGATTAGCTAGTGGTTCTGTGGAGTATGATTTAGTAGATAACAATTCTTGTATTCCTAGTAATAAAGTGTTGCTTTCTTCTGGTTGGGCTGAATTAATCAAAGATGTTGGTCAATGTTTTAAGAGTGGTGCAACGGAGTTCCGAAGTGCTGTTTGTCTGTTTTCTATGGATTTGTTTGGTGGTCAAGTTAAGTCATTTAATCGTTTGTCATGATATGTTAAAACTGCTATTCAAGTTAACCTGATGAGTTATGTAGTTTTAGGATTTAATGGGATAACTAATAGGTTTTCTCAGATATTTTGTGTCATTACACGCTTCTATTTTTGGGTTTAGACTTTGTAGGCCTATGTTCTTCTTGAATGGAACTTTTGTCGAAGGGCCGTACAAAGGAACCATCTCGTCCACCACTGCAAATGATGGAAATCAAGGTATTTTATGTTACTGTTATGCATTTGTCATAAAGTATTTTATAGTTACTGTTTGATATGTACTAATATGATTTTGTTGATATAACGATTATGATGTTTCTGTATGTTATATCTGTTTGTCTCATTTGCTAATATGTTTCGCATGTTTATTTCCATTGGCATATTTGGTTGTTGTTTCTGAAAATTATAACAACTGGTATTGTTTCTTATGTGAATTGAAGAAAGTGGTCGACATAAATCGTGTTATTGTGTTTATCTTCGACCCAAATGCAGGTTTGCTAGAGGCTTTACCTAAAGTGTTTGTAAATTCATTTCATTTCATTTCTTTTGCTTGCAACATTTGAAGAACAATTTGAGAGATAGATTGAGTGGAAGCAGGTTTTCTGGTGTAGTTAGGGAACATTTCCTTTGCTTGTTGGTTGATTGTGCTTCCGCACCAAATGAAGCTAAGATTGTTAGTGAATTAAGAAAGAAATGAGATGTTGTTGTTGACAGGTTCCTTATACAACTAATTTATTTGTGAGTATATCTGACAAATTTATAACTAATTGCAATGTAAACTTATGTTACTATCGACAAGCCATACTTTCAATTTATCATCATTTGCAGCCTTTGATGTATTCCTTTTTTTGTGTACCTGAAATTCATCGAGTGACAAAAATGTTTTCGAAGAGAATTGAGTGATTCAAATGAATTCAAAAAATATTTTACAACTTAAGTTATTGGGTATTACTTGAACGAGTTGATATTATTGGAGTGAATTGTGGTCACTTGGTCTTTTGTTTTATTCTAGTTATCTCCGTAATGGTGAAACGTTAATCTTACAACGAGTATAATTTCATCAAAAGCAATCAATTATAAAAATTGAGAATACACAGTAACTTCTAAGTTATTGAGTAAGAAGTTGTTAAAAATCATGATAATATTATCTTGAAAAACACTTTTTTTGAAGTTGTATGCCTTAATATATGTATCTGAAGATCCTTGATGTTGTGGAATTTCTTACTTCTTATGGAACTGGCCTAGCATTTGCCCAAACATATATTATTACTAAAAAAAAAAATAAGTTCAATCCAGAAAGGTTGTATTGTGAAAGTACAAGACATTTTTGATAGAAAAGAGAATCTCTGCTTCTACTTTCTTAACGAAGAACTATCACTAAAGAAAAATTATTACAATACGATCTGCTCTACCTAAAAAAATAACTGGACACCTTGAAATAAAAGCACTCCTTAAAGTTGCATAACTCTAAATTTGTGAACTGATAAAAAGAAAACTCACTTGCTCTTAAATTTCGAGCTAAATCAACCGAAGAAACTAAAACAAACGTCTTGATTTTGACATAATCAAAACTCCTGTCCAATCTCAGTTACTGCCCGAAGAAAACATATCAAGCTTGCTTGAGGACACTTTAGCAATTTATATAAAATAAAATTATAATATTCGTATATAATATAATATTAAAAACGAAATCTATATCTAATTTTTTTTAAAATAGAAGGAGTATAAGATTTCCTCTTTTGATGTACGTCATGGGGAAGTTGAACTTATATACCTGTTAAGAATACTACAGTAAGATGAGTAACTGTCGAGGTCAAGATAGTAATATCACACCAGAATTAGTTAGTGATAACAGTTAGCATGTTATACTGTGACAAACTCTGTAACAAACAGCGACGTCATTGATCAAGTGTATATACTCATTCAATGTAATCAATATTCAAGAAAAACTTCTTCGACTCCGAATTATATCAATTTTACATATTTGGTATGTAAATTTTTTTCGCAACTTATTTAATACACGAACTTTTTAAAATATACACAATTAATAAATTTCGTTAATATCTCTTTAAATCTGACATAAAATATACTAATATGAGTTATATATTTAATTTTTAGTTTTTATTTTATTGAGAAATTCTCTTTGAATGTTCCTGACCAAATTTATAAAATTGATATAACTCGAGAACAGTTGAAAAAAAAATTTACATGTGACGTAAACCAACCATTTTATTAGTTAAAAATTACATGTGTGGTTCGCATGAATATATTTTCTATCAGATTTAATAAGTGATTGATGAAATTTTTTGATTGCAAACGTTTGAAAAGTTTATGTATCAAACAAGTTGCAAAAAAAGTTTAAGGACCAAATGTGCAAAACTGATAAGATTTTTTATTTTTTATTCTTTATATATTTTATGGTTTGATACTTTAATTTTGAATATATACATGATTTTTTTTATTGTTTTATAAATATGGTAATAATTATTGGTGGACTTTTTATTTTGATAGTCAAATATGTGATGTAATTTGCTTAGTTTTGATAATTAAGGATATAATATGATTCAAAAAAATAAAATTCTCTCAAAAAACGAATTGACTTTTCTGAAACACTATACAATAATAAATATCTATATATATACATGTGCGTACACATATACATACACTAATAATAAAATTAATTAATATTTATCTCAACTAAACGTTGAAAATGCATATATTCAATCATCTCAACGAACTTTGGAAAAATATCTGTGAACTAAAGCTACTCCTCTGATTTCATTTATTAAACAAATCATATATCGACGA
Organism: Centella asiatica; assembly: GCA_014636745.2. NCBI lineage: Eukaryota > Viridiplantae > Streptophyta > Magnoliopsida > Apiales > Apiaceae > Centella > Centella asiatica. The sequence continues at coordinate 33,849,946 of CM025788.1, forward strand.
CTGTGTTACTGTGCATGCATGCATCATTCACGGCTTGACAACTTCACAATGGCCATGTGATCATTTTTCCCCTTCTTTGTTTCCATCCAATAAGATATATATATATATATATATATATATATATATATATATATATATATATATATATATATATCTGTGTGTGTGTGTGTGATTATTCTTTAATCCACTAGCTTAAACTCTTTGGTCTGCTTGGGTGTATGGAAAGTATTCTTCTAATATAGCATTGTTTTGAAGTTTTATATTTCACTTGTAATAAGAGTTTATAAAAATATAAAAGTATTGTAGCAAAAAAGAAAATGTAGAAGCTAGCATAAATTATGTATTGAAGCGCAAATTTTATTCTACAATATATATATATATATATATATACACACACACACATAATTATGTGCTTTATACTAATTCATTTTAAAGTTATTAAAAATAAATATTTTACATAAGTTTTGAATTATAGAATTTTATAAACTTATTTTATATTAAATAAGATATATCTTTAATTTCAAAATGAATTGATTACTTAACAAGTAATCGTCTAGTTTTACATATATTTGCAAAGCGAGCTTGAGAGTGTTACCAACAAATCTACAGGGAACACGTATTAGTCCATGTTATGAGAAGCAGTAGATAATTCTTAACAATATATTCATATATTTTAAATTTTGATTTATGTTCGAGTCAAAATATAAATGATACGAAATTTCGTATAGTTTAAAAAGTTCAATTTTTTTCGAGTTTAATTAGATTTTTCTCAATTCGACAATTAAATGAATGAATTAAACTCTAATTTAGACTCGATAAATTATCAAATCATATAATAAGAATTGAAATCCATATTTCATGAAGGTTTAGGGAAGCCCCCATTCCTCCTCTTATATGTAGCACACATGGGCCTAAACATTAGAATTTAGTTGTTGAATTCTTAACATCAAAATATAGTAATTCTCCATTTAGATTTAATGTGGCATTATGAATTTAGACATTTATTAGAAAAGATATTAATATTATATTAATGTTAATGTAAAGTTACTCGTTTAGTAATTTCTATAAGAGATGTTATAGAGATTAAACACTAAGTTGGTGCATTAAATACAAGAACAATTTAGAAAAATACATTTTTAAATTATCCTTGATTATTGTTCCTATAAATTTATTTGAACAAATAAACTTTTTAAATATGACATATAAAATTGAACAAAATGAGTACTGATGGATAATGAGATGATGATGACCAATATAACATAAAAATGATAGGTACATATACATATATATATATAGGTGTTTGTGTGTGTATGTGAATATATACGTATATGGCACATGCGTGTATCATGGCATATTGATTAATTTTCCTTCAATATACTAAAAACTTGAAGGAAAAATTAGAGAAATACCTAACCATTATTTTAGGACCATGATTTATTTATTTTACGAATTATGGACGTGACACGATATATGGTCATACTAAATGATCAAACTTTCATAAGATTTACTCTTTTCTCTTCATTATACAAAATTAACTTCAATCTTATGTTGTATTGGTGGGATGAAATGAAGTGACGTTAGAGTGAAATGAGAAAGTAATGAAAAAGTATAGAAATGAAAAAGTGATAAATTGTGTGTAAAATTTTAGTTAAAATGAAATGGACAAACTCCGTATTGAAAAATAAGTTTAAAAATAAATATGAATTTATCAAAAGGAATGAAGTAAATAATAGATCTTACATATAAATAAATAACAAATAATGTAAAATTTATTTTATTCTCATGTTATATTTTATTCTAACCATTGAATCATTTCATTACATCCATCGAATCAAACGTAACATTAATTCTTACTTAACTTCACATGAATTATTTTTCTAACAAAAACAAAGACATTGATCTCTACGGATTACATTATCTTCTAATTAATTCCAAACTTTCGTTTTAGTAGATATTCTATTCTACATTTTACGCGTATTATTGTCGCAACTCAAATTGTCAATCTTTACATTAATAAAAGTGAATCAATATCCTATGAATTCACAGTTTGTTGTTGATCAATCCATAAACAGTTACAAGACCCATAATCAGCAAATGATCCATGTGGGGTTCCACCACTAAGCTCAATACATCATCCCCTAATATTACTCCTGAACACGATTTCTTTCTTTTCACCTGCATATACGTATGACATGCAATAATTAATTAATTGATTACCTTATGGAAAAAATAAAATGAGTTATTGTTCATTTTTATAATTGAATGATCAGTCTTCAAAATATTTAAAGAAAATATAATTGTACGAATTGAAAGAAATTATAAAATAATATTATAACATGAGAATTTTTTAAATTTTTTCAAACTCATTTACTTAGTTTTTATAATCATATAAAATTCAATATATTTTAACTCTTGAAAATTTGAAAATTTTATATGATTAAAGGAAACTATGTTATGCACATTAAAAGATGAGAAAATTTATTTATCCCTCTATTTTTTTAATATCTTTTCAATGTGTAATGTTAAATTTACCAAATAGATAGTGAACTTCATGATCAATTGTTTTCAAATTAAACTCAAGAATGTCATGGAACACACAACTAATATTCTTACTAATCTTCATGCTAATTCAAGTAGGAAGGACAGTCATAACAAAGTTCAAAAGACATTCATAAGTTCTTCCTGCTAGTTAACCTAATCTGTTTATTTTTACATTTCAAACATAAAATGTTGATATCAAAAAAGGAGAGAATTATCAGGCAAGGGAGAGTAAAGAGTAATTCTAATGAAGACATGATGAGAATTGTTAAAGATGTTAGCAGCTTGATGGTTGAACTTGAAAAACTGCAATAACATAGCCTATGAAGCCATCACTGTTAAGTTTATGCATAATTGTGTTTTCACATCTTTAATTTCAATTCTAATTAGTGTTGTTATGAGTTTTGTATTTTGACATTATCATCGAACCTTGATTTATCAAATAAACAGTGAATTCATATAAAACTAGTAAGTAGGATATAAAAAATAAATTATAAAGCAACTCTTTAATCAATATATACACACACATATATATATTGAAATCAATATTAACATACCTCAGCAACAATTTGGTTTTGGTCACCAATTATTTTGAATTCTGATTTTTCAGCAAACCCTTCTATCTTGTAGCAGTAGTTTCCTTCAGCTTTATAGTCACATCCCAAAGTTACATGACAAGTACGACGTCGCATGCTTCTGCCTAGAATCATGCGGTCTTCTCTTACTTGAAACCATGGTTTCATTCCCTTCATCTTATTCTCCCCACCATTCCATTTGAATCCATTCCAATTATTGAAAACCTGTAATTTCTGCAACAAATTACAATTAAATATTCAGCTGGCCACCGCAACATAAGTGAAATACGTTTAATTTCTTTTGTAAATTACGATAAGAAGGTAGTCGTGATCTTTAAACAAATTTTTAATTTTTATAATGTAAATTGTTTTTGACATCTCTTTTAAAATTTAAACTGAAACAAATGAAATTAATTTATATCTTCCATTCTATATAAAGAGTAGATTGTTGTCAACACTAAAAATATGGTATACTTTTTATATCCCAATCCATTTAAAACATATTTTTAGTTCACGAATTTTAAGAAAATATAAATATATTGAGATTAGCTCATATTTCAACATTGTTTTCATTTTAAATTTGGATTAATTTTAGACATAAGTCTTTTTTCCCGTTAGGAGTTGGTTTTCTCCTGTAGTATGTTTTTGTATCCTTTATTAGATTGAACGTAGGAGTTGGTTTTCTCCTGTAGTATGTTTTTCTATCCTTTATTAGATTGAACGTTTTTTATCCTATATTGAATTGGAGGTTTTTTGTTGTCTATAAATACATTTGATCTAAAATTTATTTGGGTGAATTAATTCATTAGGAGAGAGAAGAAAATATTATTGAGCTATTGAGTGTTTTTGTAGAGAGATTAGAAAGTGCGACATATTTTATTATAATTGTACTTGTGAGAAACTTCGATCAATGAACTAATATTGTTGGAATTCTTGTGTGATTTTTCTTCTTATTCTACTTCATTCCTTTGTTATATTGTAGGATTGTGTGTTTGACGGATCTTGTCCTAAGTCTCACAAAAATTATAACTAGATTAAATATTTTTTTTAATAATTTATTAAAGAAATAAAATTTGACACATGAAAATGTTAAATCATAGTTGTATTATAGATATTTAAAAAATATTATAATTATATATGATCAATTTTTAGATGCATTAAAACTCGTATCACACATGTTGAAAAATAGATTATAAATGAAAGGAACAATTCTCGGTCGGTTCTCATATGTTTCAACTTTTCTTATTAAGTTTATATTACTATATTTTTTAATGTTACTATATATAATGTTATTATCCATAAAAAAAAATTACATCATACATAATAACGTTATCTTTCAGATGGTAACATTAACATGATGACATTGTCTCAGATATGGAAAAAAATGGTCACCACTTTTAAAGATTAGGCCACATAACTTTAAAAAATATTAATTTGTCCATTAAACTAAATATAATTTTAACTTTTGACGATTCCTTTAGATTTATTAGACGGACGTTAATTTTTTTAGGACGTGTCATATCACTTTTAAAGTTTAAGTTATTGAACTTTTAAAAAAAATTATTTCACCACTAATCTTATTATAATTTATAAAATAGGTTATTTCGTCTATAATTTATTAAAAATTAAAAAATAAATAATATACTATTATGATATTTAAACAAGATAAAACCATTAAAGAACCATAATAAAATAGTCATTTTATATTTAAGCTTAAAGTTATAGGAAATCAACTAAACATAAAAAAAAGAAGCAAAAATATTAAATAACTAAAAATATTATTAACATAAAAATAAATGATTGATTAGGAGAATTTTATTCAATTAATTGATTTTTCTAATTCTACAATTATTTATTATAGTAATAAATCAAATTAACTAAATTAATACTAAAATACTAATTGTATAAATAAATAAACAAACAAATTGTTAGCTAGCAATTAGAGGAATCTACTTAAATAATTAAAACTAAATTACTAATATATATTAAACAAAACTTAAATATAAAATCTTAAGTTGAGTATTTACTAAGATATATATAAATTACTTTTTTTTTGTCAACAATATTTTAGCTCTTTTATATTTTTGTTTATTTTAAAGTTGATTCTCTATAATTTTAATATTAGATATAAAATGACAATTTCATTATGATTTTTTAATAATTTTATCTTGTTTAAATGTCATAATAGTATATTATTCGTTTTTTAATTTTTTATTAAATTATAGACGAAATGACTTATTTTATAAATTATAACAAGTTTAGTGGTCAAATAATTTTCTTTTAAAAGTTCAGTGGCCTAAATTTTAAATAAACTTTCAAAGTGATATATCACGTTATCAAAAAGATATCGGCCGTTCATTAAATCTAACGGAATGATTAAAAGTTAAAATTATATTTAGTTTAATGAGCAAATTAATATTTTTTAAAGTTTAGTGGCCTAAATTTTAAAAGTGATATAGTTTAGTGATCAAAACATTATATTTGTCTCTCACATACCAACGTTAACACAGTAACATAAATTTTCCAGGAAGAATAAAAACTTATACATACTGAATAGGAATTATTTTTTCTTCTACTGTACAGCGGAGAATTTTCTAGAAATGTAATGGGATAGAGCTAGCGAGTAGAATATGGGCAATTGATACACGGGTAAATAAGGATGAATATATGGGAAATAAGGATGAATATAATCATCACCTATATAATCAAAGGAACCTTTAACAACTACATGTGTGTGTATTTGTGTGTCTGTGTGTGTATATATATATATATATATATATATAGAGAGAGAGAGAGAGAGAGAGAGAGAGAGAGAGAGATGTACCTTTCTTTGTAAAGAAAATAGAACTTTGCCCCGGAGATTCATCAAGTAGACTTGGCTTCTGCATTTCTTGGCGTAATTATCAATACGATAGACAATTTCACCATTAGAATCAAAGACAGTGCAACCACACCCATGAAACACTAGAGATTTCATCCATATTGTATATGTTGAGCTCAACTTTGAAATAGAACCAGAAGTTGTACCACTCTGATCATGAGGATATACCTTAAACATCATATATCTATCTGTGAAGTAGAAAATATATTCAGTTCAAGTTTTTGAATTGAACTGAAAGCTTGAACTGAATTTATTGAACCTTTTCATTGACTTTAGCTCCTATTTATAGTTCAGTTTAGGCAGCAGTTAGGCCGTGTGTTACTTCTAATGAAAAAAATATGTTTATTTTATCTTTAGGTCGGATGATTGAACCTTGCAGGGTTGTGAACAGAGATAATAATAAATTTTTATGTATTAAAAATAAAATTTTTTGGCCAATCGTAAAGTTAATATTCATATGGGTATGGTTAGATATCACAGCAATTCATAGTAGCACAAAAAGTTGATCAAATATTTATAATGGTTGTTATTATATTACTTTCTCTTTTTCATATCGCATAACGTTTTAACTATTTCTATTTAGGTGAAATTTAGTATGTTGTTTTTATATTTTTTATAATTCTAATTTTTATATTATATTATATTAATTTTTATTTAAAATATTTTAATTTTCAGTTTTTATTTTGAAAAAATAAAATATATAACATATATTTAATCTCACCTAAAAAAATCAAAGTTCATGCATTTTGAAAATGACAGAGTAATAGATTTAATTATTAAGGCGTTTTACAATTTTGTATTTACATGTATCAATAAAAATCAGTAGTATTAAATCTGAGATAAATGGTCATATGGGCAGGATTTGAATATTTAAATATGTTTTTGGCGTGTATGTAACCGGACACGAATCTTTTATTATATTTTTTATCTACTTCTTCATCTATTATTGGTTAAATGTGTATTGTCAACACTTTTTGGCTTTAATTATAGATACTTTTGGTGTTCTTTTTCATTTGTTAAATCAGTTCCTAAATATAGTATTAGCATGCTTAACTCTATCATTAATTTAAGCTGAAAGGTCATTTAAGGGGTAATTAATTAATTAAATTATTAATTGTTTAAGTTAGATGAGTAATATTGGTCCTTTGCGATCTTATCACTTCAATAATCAACTATTCTCAAAGCGATTTTATTAGGCGGAGCTGCGTACTCATTCAGTTGCAGAGTTTCAATTGCTATTGAAAACTAGTACTATCAATTGTACAGGTATGTACATTTTAACTTTTTCAATCAAACTATTTTGTTTAAATTGTATATTAATGTTGATTATTTGATTTTATTTAATAGAATTATTATAATCTTATGATTTATAATAAGAAGCATTTATCATAATACAATATTTATTTAAATTTTTTATTTATTAAATTAATTTTGAACGTCATTTGATTTGAAAAAATTAAAACATATTTTTAATTGAAAATAGATGAAATAATATTAATAAATTTAATAGGTTCAAGTATTATGAAAATGGTATAGCATCAAATTAGACTTAAAATTGAAAAAAAAAATTTAATTAATTGAACATTAGACTTTTTTAATAGAGTTTTGTAACGTCGTAAACGAAGCGAGTTACTTATTTGTTCACCTCTACTCTACTCAACACGACTTAATTTGTTAAATGAGTCATGATATGATTTTATGTTTGATTAATAGTTTAGGTCGACTCAACCCAAACTCATAAAACTCAATTAAGTCGACTTAACTAATTTATGGTGATCAGTTCGATTCGATTATATTTTATTTGATTCGATAATCATTTAAATGAGTCGATTTTAAATATATATTTTTTTATTATTATGTATTATTTTTTTGATTAAATTAAATAATAAATAAACTCGACCCGATTCAACTTATTTATATCCTTAAAGTTTGGGTTCCTCTCCCTCCACTATGTTGAGTGAAAATAGAGAGATGACAATATTCAAGCCCTGTGTTGTAGGGACACTGACGATTTCATTATGCAGATATTTTGGACAAATAATTTCTAAAGTTGAAATTTAGATGTACAAAATTATATATCAATTAATATTTAAAAGTTTTAAATAATCAAATAATGGGACAGAGGACAAGATTAGTATGGAGGATTAGAAATTTTTTTTATTTTTTTTAACTCTATCTTTTTTCTCTTTTTCCGATCAAAGTTCTTGCTCTCTTTCATATTATTTTTAAATTTAGGAAGACCTTATTCTATTAATGGAAAAATTTTCCCCCAGATCTTGTTTTCATTTGTACTAGTTTGTTTGAATAAAATTTTCCGTTTCAAATTTCACCGTTTCCTATATAAGATTCTTTTATCCAAGTTTAAATTATTATATTATTGCGAGATTCTAAAATTTAGATTTATCTATTATTGCGTGATATATATTTCATTGTATAAAATAGATAAAATCTCAAAATACGAAATTAGAATAATTTATTGGGATGTTTTCAAATTTTTGAAAAGGTTGTACTTTCAACCTTGGGTTTTGTAAATTGGTGATCAAGATATATTTTGTCATACAAATTGCTCTACAATATAATATATGTTTCAATAGTTTTTTGAATTAGATGATGTATGATGGTTTCATATTACTCGTTAAGGATCTGCTACCACTCCAAAGCTTGGAGCGGATTCGAGCGTATTGATATTGGATTCATTCAAATATGCAGTAAACTATATTGGAGTATGTCGCTTCTATGGGCTGATGTCTATTATCTTAGAATTTGACTCTTTATATGTGATCCAGTCTTTACAATCTATCGAGACAGGAATCTCCTACTTCACTGATGTCATTCAAGAGTGTCATAATATTTGTAGTAACTTTGAAATAATTGAGTTTTCTCGTGTAAGCCCTAAAAGTAATCGTGCGGCTCATGAGCTTACTCATCTCACCGGTAGATGTTATTTGTATTTTTCAGTATTCTGGTTTGAAAACTTTCACTATAATCTCCTTACTCTCATTGTCGGTGAGAATTACTGATTATGAATAAAATTTTGTCTCAGGGTTTCTTCATAAAATTCTTATATATTTTGCATAATCAAATTAATTGTGTTATGAGAAAATTCATCATATTCCGACATTAGTAGTGCCATTTATTTAATGAATGAAATCTCATAAATAAATAAATAAATAATTTAATTGATAATATATATAGTTTTTTAATATATCCAGTTTATTATTATCAAGTTTTTAATATCTCTCAAGCGTATGTCACTCGCCAAATCACACATGACACAACTCTTAGTACTTTATTCCAGATCACCAAAATTATAATAAGTTTCAAATTAACACATTCCGTCAAAAATAGTAATTATTAGATAACAATTATTAAATAATTAGTTATATATGTTGATTTATCAATAAAATTAAGTTTAAAATTTTATCATTTTGTTAGTCTATAAATAGATTACACCCTACATGTCATATGTAATCGCTTGAAGAAATAAATTGATTGAATTAACTAATGTGATATTGATCACATTAATTATTTCTATTATTAAATAATACTTGTCTCAAACCGAAATGGTAGATGTTTTACATTCTCTCCGATTCAAAATGATAAACTTTTTAGAATAAGTTTAAAATTTTATAATATTTGTCATGATCACTATTCATACGTTTTTGTCAAATTAGTTTGCCGGAATGTCTTACTTTTAAAACTTTTTTAGGTTCAATGGTCTAAATTTGAAAATTTTCCAATATGGTAAACTGAAAAACATTCAAAAACGTATGAAGTTTTCACTAGTTTCAACTTTCAAATATTTCTATGAATATAAAAGGATAACTAAACATCTTATCTCTATAAATTCTCTAATTTTATTAAATTCAGTTTAATATCACTTATCTTTTCATCAATTAGAATTTAATTTGAAATCAACTATAATTCTTGTGTGATAAAACAAATTAATTTTTAATATTTTATTATAATTAAAATATTTTACAAATATTCAAATAAAAATTATGTTACATGGCATAAAAAATTAATTTTCAAAAATATAATATAATATTTTTTTGTGCAAACACAAAAATACAACAAACAAATCATAAAATTTATAAATCTCCACGTAATAAAACTATAGCAAAGTATTGTGCTTGAAATTAACTAATTATAGACTACACATTTATTAAAAAGTATTTTTATTTCTCATTGCACAAAAAGTCACAATTGAATATTCAATACATGAAATTAAATAAATAAATAAAATACACTTATTTTTTAATCAAAATATTATTTTAACAAATCTCCATGTAATACAATTATACCAAAAATACCTTAAAGTACGACTTAATTACCTTTGTGTCTAAATTTACCTAACTATTAGTTGCAAAATTATAAATATATTATTAATTCTCATGAAATAAAAAATTATAATTCAATAATATAATATAAAAATATTATAATTGCTTCGCCTGAATTTAAAAGCTAGTTTAGAAAACAAAGAGCATTGTAAAAATAAAATTTAACCGCATAAACAAAAAAGTTATCACTTAATATAGTTATATGGACATTAGATTAAAATAATAATTTCAACTTCACCAGAGAGTGCAGCCCGTCAATATCTATGAGTATATAAAAATTTGATCATTTATCCAGTTTCTTTGTTTAGTTTAAATTATTAATGGATGGAGGATTAAGGCACATGCTAAATCTATAAATATCTAGGGAAAATGATAGATTTTTTATTACTAAATAAAAAAAATTAATCACGTTGCCGAACGCAAAATACTTTAATTTTGTTGTTCCTTGTTAATCTAGCTTCTTTGTTTGGTAATAAAAACTAGAAGAGCTTCTTTCTTTTTTCCTCCTAGCAGAATCTCGTAACACTTTTTTCTTAAGAATATGTGGCACAAATTTTAAAACATATAAATACTTATTTAGATATTTACGGTTTCAAAAATTTAAAATAACACTATATGTATATCATTTAAATTTATGTATTTTAAAATCTGTGTCATACTATCTGAAAAAAAAATTAAATTTTTATAGAATGGAGGAAGTATTTTTATTCTCCTTGGCTAAAGAATCCAATAAAATTATCACCCCATCATGTCAACTTCATTTATTTCAATTTAAATTTTACAGATTTTAAATTTTAACAATATAATTTACTTTTTAGAATTTTTGATATTTAACCTAAAACAAATGAATCATAATATCACAGGCAAAAATATTTGCATGTACATTCTTATCCGGTATATTCTATAACTAGCTTGATAAGAATCTTTATTTAATTATTATGTATTTAATTGCTTTCCGCTTAACAAATTGTGAAAAAAAAAATACCATATCTTATTATTTTGTGGATTGATTTTTCCATAATTTTCTTATTAATATTGTTACGTGTGTCCCATAATTAATACAATGTTCGATACATATCATACAAGCGATTTATGCTAACGTCAAAATTTGTAAAAATAGTGTTGCCATTATAATTTGTAACTAAACTAAAAAAAACCTTGTTCCCTCTTTATTTATGAAAATAAATATTCCCTTCCTTCATAAATGGTAATCGTTATAAAATTTTTATCAAATCTCTAATTGATAGTAATTTTTTATTTTTAAAAAAATTGTCTCTCATCAATTTCTTAATTTGCGCCTCGAAAATCATGATATGACTTTTTTCTCTCGAGTACATAGAACTCTGCAAAAACCGACAAAGCAATATAGAAATGAGGAGTGTCAATTGACCTCACTCAAATTTTTGTACCAAGTATTAAATATATGTTAGAAAATAAAAATATAAGTATTATATATATGTTGGACCCCAATAATTTATAAAATTCTTAATATAAGGGAGTCAAAATTGAAATTGTACTATATATATTATTTTTTATCACTTCAAATTTTTCTCACTAACTCACCAGTAGAATCAGGGCGTAAAAAAAATAAAAAAATCATTCTCTACATCTTCCCCTCTACATTTATCACTCTTCTCTCAAGTAGCAACATTATTAATTCATTGACCCACTAAACAAATTTTCTAGTTTGGTTACTACCTACAAACATGTAATTATATAGATAATGGAAAAACACCAACAAGTACTTTAATTAATGATCTTTGTACTATGTGTAAAAACTCCTAATGACTAACATAAATGGACAGAGGGAGTACTTAGATCTTATCTCTAAAATTTATTCAATCAATCTCTAATTCATATATATAATTAAAAGCACGTATCCAGTATAGACTATGGCTTATTTTTTTCTTACTTTTTTATTATAACTTCTAGTTAAAAATTTAATTTATGACTAAAAGTTAAAACCTTTTTTTGTTCAAAAGTAAGATATCTTATTTCTTAATTATATCAAAAGTTAATTCATAAGAATGTTAGAAACTTAACAACAGTCAATTTTCGTAAAGTAAATTTTGAATTACAAGAAGTAGGAAACGAATAGGCCATAAGAATCTGCAGATGACATGAGATTGCGGGATAAAACTACAGATGAGGTAAGTTAATTAAAAGATAAGTTTAAAGAATTTATTAAAAGTAATTTTGAAGTTGAAAGAAATAACAATTAAGAGAAATATTCATCTGATAACCTTGTGGATTCTGATGAGAACCCCTAATTGGACCATTTGATGACTGGAGTAAGATGTTAAAATTTATATGGTGAGATTTTTAGTAACAACAAGTCTTAGAAGTTTTAAATCATGAATGGTCTGGCAGGGGTAGCAGTAGATGCAAGAGGAGATTTAATAAGTTTTTAACTATATGAGTCAATTTTTTTTAGAATTGTTCTGAAAATATTTTTGGTAGTAGTTTGGGGTTTTTGGAAGAGCAGTTTGGTTACAAGGTCTAAATTTTGTCGTTTAAACCATATAAAATAATAAATGTTGTTCAATAAGATGATTGCAGCATAACCTGTGTATTGGTGTAGAATGTAGACTCTCAATTACAGCACAAGCCAGATTATGAGATTTGAAGTTGAAGTTACTTGTTTGTAAAAAAAATTTGTATTTAAAAGTATTATTTATATATTTTGTTGGAGTTTTTCTCAAATTTCAAGATATGGAGCTCTATTTTTAGGTCTTGGTTTAAGTTGTCTCATTTTGAATAGGTGCACGGTCCGAATGTGCAAGGTGCGTGAATATGCACTTAGAATGTTTGTGAGTTTTGGACTTCTGAATAAGTGCATGGGCTATGTGTGCATGGTGTACACCCGTCCATCTGTCTGGTGCGAGTTTTTGACTTTTAGAAGTTGTTATCAAAGAAAGACTTTTGAAAATCCTATTTTCATTTTGGCTTTGGCTTAGGTGATATGTAAGATATTTCTGGAGTTTGTTTACATAACTTCAAATGCGTTTTTCAATAGTATATGTGGGATTGAGAAATACACTTTAGGAGAGAGATTTGAGAGTTTTGTTATGTGATTTATCTTGTACTTCATCTTCATATACTGGATTTTCTTCTCCTTGCTTGTGCTTTTTTTCATATTGGGTTTTTAACGTAAATCATGTGTTCTTGTGGTGTGATTTATTTGATTATTTGTATCTTTACTGATATATTTTATAACAAATTGGCATCATAGCTAAGGTTACGAAATTGAGAAATATGGCTTAAAGCGGGTCTACAACAACAAAATATGACATCAACAAGTTCGACGATAATTCTAGTTTCAGTCTATGGCAGGTAAGAATGAAGGCGGTTCTAGCTTAGCAAGGGTTCTGTAAAACTATTGTTAGGAGGCCTACAAAATCTGAAGATATGTGTGACACGAATTAGGAATAGAAGAAAATTATGGATGAAGATTGAGAATTGATGGATGAGGAACCACTATCGACTCTTCAATTATGTCTTTCTAATGAGGGTCGGCGTATAAGTGGCGCTTTTTTTTACTACTCAAGGCTTCGCTACATTTCGAAATCAAAAGATCTCTACTGGAGTAGGTGCTATCCGAGAACAATTAGTCGATCTAGATTTATGGATCATTATAGATTCTTCATTGGTCGAATAGAAAGAGTTAGGGGAAGACAAGCCCATGGGGAATGAATGGGAAGATCGAAAAGTTGGAACACGAAAGAATTTTTTGGTTAGACGTATGGAATTAGCTAAGCATTTTATTCGAACAAATATAGAACTATAATGGATGGTTTTGTGTCTATTACATGTTCTTCCTCAGATCGGTCATTCAGATAAATGGGGGTAAACTAATGAATTCACATATTAATGAATGTTAGATTATTTTATATAATCTAAATTATGTGGCCTATACTATTTATGAGGTTGTTTACTTATAGCATTAATTTATAAATAATTTATGGGTTGGTAATATTAGGCCCATAAGTTAATAATTAATACCCAATTATTATATCTCATAATGGGCCTTAGGGTTATATATTTTGATGGACTATTGTAACTCTAAAGACTATTATAAATATATAAAGGTAGGGTTTGGTTCCTGTTACCGTCTCATATTTTTACACCCAAATATTATTCCATCCTAATTGTTGAGAGAGGCAATAAAAGACCTTTTCCCTCAAGAGTTTGTACGAACATTAATGTCAATGGTTTCTCTCAATTCAGGTACACATATTCATTATTCTTACTTTATGAATAAATATACGATTCATATTTATTAATAGCCTAACATGTGGTATCAGCGCCAATTATATTTGTTCATAAAGTAGAATATATTAAATTTAGTAAAAACAATAGATCTAGCTATTGAGGTAGAAGCTGAGGATTTAATTCTCGTGGACTGCATAAAGCAACCTGATTGTGATTCTGTAAATTAATAACAATACGTGTATAAATATTTAAACATGTATCAAATAAAATAAATATATAAAAGAAGTGTCTCAATTCAATAACAAAGTCCATATGCAGAGACAAAATAACATAACACTTTTACTCCATGATATATACCTATGGATTGCACCAGTTTGTCCATTGGTGATGAAACATAGGCAATCAAGTTTCTTTTCCGTTATTTCTCACACTACTCGACTTATTTTCATTAAAATAACCTGATTGTTTTGTATATTAATAAGTTTTTGATGACTCAATTTTGGTTGTTTTTAACTATTAGCGTTGCAAAGGTTTTATTTATTGGTTACTTTAATAATATATTCAATATTAATTAATATATCATTAAGTTATGATATATCATTGAGTATATTAAATTATGTAATTTGTGATTTTTTTTAATTATTAAGATTAATAATCGGCCCAACGGAAGGTTATTAATTGAGATAATTAAAATAAGACAAAGTCACATGATGTATATTTAATAAAAAACAATTTTAATTTGACCCAACGGAAAATTAGAGTTGTATTTATTAAATAGAATTTTGCATTACTTGCATATTTATTTTGTTTCTTCTCAAAGGTGAAACGTGAATAACTATGTTTGCATTATGTTAAGGAGTTATCATTAGTATGTTATTAATTGGACCAACGAAAAATTAATAATGTACACCGATTTCTCATTAAATCTATTTTCTGGGTGTTTTAAATAGATTTATATAACTAACTTTTATCCTATGGTTGGTTATTTTTAATTGTTGTTGTACCGTGGATTTCTTTAGTTTTACATAAGCATTCTTATTATTTTAATTATATTTCAGCATTTAATCCTGCTACTATCAATAATTATCTCTCTGGAATTGAACCTTTAAATGGAACTAATTTCTCTGCATGGAAAGAGCAAGTAAACATTGTTCTCGGCGTTATGGATTTGGATTATGCATTACGTGTTAAGATTCCTCCCACTCCAACCATAGCCATTAGCACTGCAAAGCAAAAGGCTAATTATGAAAAGTGGGAGCGATTTAATCGCATGTCCCTTATGATTATGAAGAACTCTATTTCGGTAGCTATTCGAGGAGTCATTCCTGACTCCAAAAATGCAAAAGAGTTCTTAACTTCTGTCGAGGAATAATTTAAGGGTTCTTCAAAACCTCATGCAAGTACTCTTATTTTGAAGATGCTCACTAGCACATACGATGGAGTTAGTGGTGTTCGTGAGCATATTATGATGATGAGTGACATGGCCTCTAAGTTAAAGGGCATGGACGTGGAGATTTCTGAGGGTTTTCTCGTTCACTTCATCATGACATCTCTTCCTGCGCAGTTTAGTCCTTTTAAGATCAACTATAATTCGCAGAAAGAAAAATGGAAGATGAGCGAGCTAATTGCCATGTGTGTCTAAGAAGAAGAAAGACTTAAAATTGAAAAACCTGATATTTCTCACTTAACTACCACTGGATTCCATAAGAAGAAGTTCCATAAGAATGGAAAAGGTTCTAAAAATAAGGACAAGAATACAAATAAGGCTAGATCTTCAAGTAATAATACTAATGCTGGTCCTAAATGTTTCTGCAAGAATTATGGGCATTTTCAGAAGGACTATGCAAAATTTAGTGAATGGCTTGATAAGAAAGGTATGTCCTCTTGTTATGTAATTTATGAATCTTTTCATATTAATGTTCCTTCTAATACATGGTGGGTTGACACTGGTTCCATGGTTCACATTACTAATTCATTATAGGGATTCCTTTCAAAGAAGACTTTCCAAAAAGGGGAAAGGACCATTAGAAATGGCAACAGAGAGATTGTACAAGTTGAAGCTGTAGGAACTCTTCCATTACTTTTGGAGAGTGGTTTCACCTTGTATTTAAACAATGTTCTTTATGTTCCAAGTATAACCCGTAATTTGGTTTCTGTATCGAAACTTGACGATGATGATTTTACATTTACATTTGGAAATAAGAGAATTATTATTTATCGTTACTCTCAAGTTGTTGGTTCTGGTATTTTAGAAGGAAAACTCTATAAGTTAATTTTGGATAATGTCTTTGCTGAATCTTTGATTACAATGAATGTGAATGAGTATAATCCAATTAGTGGATCCAAGAGAAAACAAGATTATGAAAATTCTTCCAGATTATGGCATCAACGATTAGGCCATATTTCAAAAGACAGAATGAAACGTCTTATAAATGAGGGAATAATTCATACACTTGATTTTTCTGACTTAAACCATTGTATTGAATGTATAAAAGGAAAATTTGTGAAAGGAAATAAGAAGGGAGCCACTAGGAGTCAAGAACTTCTTGAAATAGTTCACATTGATATAAGTGGACCCTATTCTCCTGGAATTGGTGGACATAAATCTTTCATTACTTTTATCAATGATCATTCTCGCTACACTTATCTATACCTGATTAAAGAAAAATCTGAATCACTTGATATGTTTAAAGTTTTTAAAGCTGAGGTTGAAAATCAACTTGAGTAAAAAATTAAAATAGTGAGATCAGATAGAGGCGAAGAGTATTATGGTAAGCACTCTAATTTAGGACAAATAAAAGGTCCTTTTGCCTTATTTTGTGAAGAAAATGGTATTGTTACTCAATACTTAATGCCTAATACACCACAACAGAATGGTGTAGTTGAGAGAAGAAACCGTACCATTATGGATATGGTACGGAGTATGTTGTGTAACTCTAGTTTACAAGAATTTTTATGGACTGAGGCTTTGAAAACAGCTGTTCATATTTTAAATCGGGTTCCTAGTAAGTCTGTCCCTAAAACACCTTATGAAATTTGGACAAGTAGGAAACCTAGTCTAAAATACTTTCGTGTGTGGGGTTGTCCTGCAGAAGCTAAGATTTTCAATCCTCAAATGAGTAAACTTGATCCTAAAACCATCAGTGGTTATTTATTGGATATCTAAAGAGATCTAAAGGTTTTCGATTTTACTGTCCCTCGCATACTACTAGAATTGTTGAGACTAGGCATGCAGAATTTCTAGAAAATGGCAATTTCAATGGGAGTGGTGAACTAAGGAAAATTAACCTTGAAGAATATAGTACTTATATTCCTAATACTGTAATCCAATAGGATGATGTAGAGCAACCACTTAATGAAATGGTTGATAATCATGCAATTCCTGAACCACCACATGACAATGAACCCCATGCCACTAATGATAATTTTGAAATTGTGCAGCCATTACGAAGGTCTCAAAGACCCAGAAAGCCTATTGTTTATGATGATTTTATAACCTATCTTAATGAAATTGGGTATGACTCAAGTAAAGTTGATGATCTCATTTCTTATAATGAAGCCATTACTAGTACTTATTCAACTCAATGGCTTGAAGCTATGAATGATGAGTTGAAATCAATGGAGCAAAATAACGTTGGGAACTTGCAGAATTGTTGCAAGGTGTAAAACCTGTTGGTTGCAAGTGGGTCTATAAAACGAAATTAGATCCAAAAGGAAACGTTGAAAGATACAAAGCTCGATTGGTTACAAAAGGTTTCACTCAGAAGGAAGGTATGGACTATAATGAAACTTTTTCTCCAGTATCAAGGAAAGATTCTTTAGGATAGTTATAGATTTAGTAGCTTATTACGATTTAGAGTTACATCATATGGATGTTAAGACTGCATTCCTTAATGGTAACTTGCATGAAAATGTCTATATGACACAACCAGAAGGGTTTATGGTTAAAAGCAAGGAACACATTGTATGTAAGTTAAAAAAATCCATATATGGGTTAAAACAGGCTTCTCTACAATGGTACCTTAAGTTTCATGAGGTGATGGGTAAATTTGATTTTCAGAAAAATGTTGTAGATCAATGCGTATACTTAAAGATCAGCGGGAACAAATTTATTATACTTGTTTTGTACGTTGATGATATCATATTAGCAAGTAATAACATTGACATGTTGTATGAGACAAAACATTTTCTATCGACAAATTTCGATATTAAAGATCTTGGTGATGCCTCTTATGTTTTAGGCATTGAAATTCATCGAGATAGATCTCGTGAGATATTAGGATTGTCCGAAAAAGCTTATATTGATAAAGTTCTTACTAAATACAAGATGCAAAATTGTTCTCCTAGTATTGCCCCTGTTGTTAAGGGTGATAATTTTGGTTTATATCAATGTCCCAAAAATCAACTAGAATGTAATGGAATGAATCTTATTCCATATGCATCAGTAGTTGGGAGCCTTATGTATACTCAAGTATGCACACGCCCAAATATAGCGTATATAACTGGAATGCTTGGACATTATCAGTCTAATCCAGGCATGGATCACTAGGAAACAGCTAAGAAAGTTTTACGCTACTTGCAAGGCACTAAGGATTTTATGCTCACATACAAAAAAACAGATAACCTTGAAGTTGTTGGTTATTCTGATTCTGATTTTGGTAAGTGTAAAGACGACAAGAAATTTACATCATGGTACATATTTATGCTTTCAGGAGGTGTTATTTCTTGGAAGAGTCACAAACTGGAGTTAACAACTACTTCCACTATGATGTCTGAGTATGTGGCTTGCTATCTCGCTACTTGTCATGCCATATTATTGAGAAATCTTATTTCTGGACTTAAAGTTGTGAATTCTATTTCAAGGCCACTGAAACTTTATTGTGACAACAATTCAGTTGTTAGTTTTTCTAACAATACTAGTTCCACCGGTGTTGAATTTTATCTTGACACTAAGTACTTATTTGTTAGAGAGAAGGTTGAAGATCAAAGTATTGTCGTTGAGTATATTAGTACACATGATATGTTAGCGGATCCATTTACTACAGGCTTACAACCCAAAAGTTTTGTTGAGCATGTTACCAACATGGGTTTAGTAAGTAGACTTGATTAGTACTTTATTTTTATGTAAGACAATATTAGTTCGAACTCTTTTATTATTAGTTTTTGAACTTCACATTATGATTATTGTTTGTTATTCTCGTCATTGCGCGCCTTGAGAATTTTCTGAGCAAACATTTTGTGTGGACCATATGAATGAATTTTAATATAGTACCATTAAGTGAGTTCTATTCATATCATTATGACTAATGTTAATCTTTGTTCTTTTGAAAGTGTTAACCGTATAATCAATAAGGATCTTGTGTTAATAGTGACACAAATGATTATATTGGTTTGCCTTAATGCTTTTATTTGAATAAGATGTAGATATAAAATTAATGCTTGGTCAAACTAAGATGTAAACATTATGTTTAAACGTAAATAGCATTACGGCCAAGTGGGAGACTATTAGATTATTTTATATAATCTAAATTATGTGGCCTATACTATTTATGAGGTTGTTTACTTATAGCATTAATTTATAAATAATTTATGGGTTGGTAATATTAGGCCCATAAGTTAATAATTAATACTCAATTATTATATCTCATAATGGGCCTTAGGGTTATATAACCCTAAAGGCTATTATAAATATATAGAGGTAGGGTTTGGTCTCTGTTACCGTCTCATATTTTTACACCCAAATATTATTCCATCCTAATTGTTGAGAGAGACAATAGAAGACCTTTTCCCTCAAGAGTTTGTACGAACATTAACGTCAATGGCTTCTCTCAATTCAGGTACACATATTCATTATTCTTACTTTATGAATAAATATACGATTCATATTTTATTAATGGCCTAACAATGAACTCTATAGAAACTATAATGGCGAGTTTATGGGAGAAATTTGAGTCATTGTACATGACGAAATCGTTGACAAATCATCTACGACTCGAACAAAGGCCATATACCTTGAGTATGGCAAATGAAGTAAACTCAAGGCTCACATCAGGGAATTCAATTCAATTTTGGGTGAACAATAGAATTTGGATGTCAAAATTGAGGATGAAGATTAGGCTCTTCTTTTGTTTGTTTCTTTGCCTCTTCCTTACAAACACTTCAGTGACACCATGATTTGCAAGGTAGATACTATCTCAATTAATGATGTTAAGATGAATCTAATGAGCAAGCAAAAGTTAGATTCAGATATGACTTTCAGTAGAATAGATGATCAAGGTATGAGTATGGTGGCAAGAGGAAGGGGTGCAGACGAAAATGGGAAGAATGACACTAGAGGCAGTTCGAAATCCATGGGTAAATTTTAGTTTGATTGCAGCTATTGCAAACAGAAGGGTCACATGAAAAGGGAATTTCCTAAGAAGAAGAAAGATAGATACTCATCAGATGATCAAAAAGGGTAAAAGAAGAATCAAGATGGAAAATCTGACCCAATAAATATCACCAAAGATAAAGATGATTTTTTTTTGCTGGTGGATGATGTGGACAGATTTGTAAATGATTTTGTTCTTGATTCTAGGTGCTTCTACGATATGTGCCCAAATCGTGAGTGGTTTGATACTTATGAGGAATTTGATGGTGGAATTATTACTTTTCTTTGAAAAATATTAAAAAGTTAATATATTTTTATTATATGTGTGTCCGTGTGTATTTTATATGTTTAAAATTATATATATATATATATATATATATATATATATATATATATTTATGTAAGATAAAACATATTGTGTTAATATCTTTTTTAGTTGTAATTCTTTTAGTATGTTATACATATACAACTTTTATTGTTTTTACTTTCATAGTTGTCTTTTTTGTTTGGTAGTATTTTTGTTTTCTTATGTAATATTAATATAATTATAAATTTTTAATTTTTTTATTTATAATATTTTTATATATGTAATTATATGTATAATGTATTTTTTTTTTAACTATTAACTCATCCAAGGTTAAAACTAATAGTATTTGTTTAAACATAAAAGCATAAACTCATTCAAAATCAAATTAAATAGTATTTAGATTTAAATCAATTAAAATTACTTTTAACAACAATAGGAAAAGAAAACAATAAATTGACTCAATAGAGTTGACTCTATCTCTGAAACATGATTTGTCGATTAATATATAATAATAAATAATAGATAGATAGATAAATAAATGGTATATTTAACATTTATATTGTGTAATATTTTCATTAGGAGTTGTGAATACTTCTTTAGGCATATATTATAAATTTTAAATTAATTTTTTTTATTATATAAGAAATCACTGTGTAAAGATTTATAATACCTATAACCACTATCTTATAATATTATGAACTACAAAATTTAAAGTCCAGATCTCTAAATAATCCTAACTATGTATCTATCATTACGTAATACTGTATACGTTATGTATATTAAAATTCCCCATAATAAATATTAAACATATAGCCATCATATAATACCATATACTTCTCAAATTATTAAAATATTACAAATACTGTCATACTTCTCAAAATCTTCAATTCTCCCCAATCTCTCCAATTCTCAGCGTCTCCTTTTTTGACTAGAGTAAGCATTCATGGTCCGCACGTATTAAAAACAAGCCGTAGTTTATTGTAGACACGTGTAAATGAAATCAAACGATTCGTAATTTGTTCCAACTCAATTCAAATTTAATATTAAAATAAGTTAAAGTTAATATTAAATTTAAAATTTGATAAATTAAACAAATAAAATCTAAGTATATTAATACTCTCATTCAATTATATTTGTGAGTAGTTTGATTCTTCTCTTTATACTAAAATATCATAACATATATTTAAAACATATAATCAATTATGTCTTAATAATATTTTTAAATATTATACATACTGAATAAGTTACGCTAAAATTAATGTCCATATATAAATTGAATTTTTATATTTAATTTTTATTCTAAAAAGATTAAAAAAATTATTATTATGACTCGAATTCGACTATAGTAAAATCTGAACATCAAAATTCTATTCGACTAAATACTCAAATTCGAATTCATGTGTCGAAAAATTTATTAGAGTAAAATTTAAGAACACTATTGTTCACTCGAATTGAACTTATTTACCCCCTAACTAAAAGAAAGGTATGAAAATGAATAACTACTCTCTGTTTTAAAAAGTAACAACACTTTTTTTTTTAAATAATGTTTGCATAAATTTTTTAAAATATATCATTATATTATTAGTCTTATCATAAAAATGAATATGCATAACAAATTTAATTAATAAAATTTATTATTTATACACAAAATTTTTAGTTAAATATGTAATATTAATATTTTAAAAAATATAAATATAATTGTTTTTGTAAATCAAATGGAGTATTAATATTTCAATCATATTAACCCAAAAGTCTTAGTTTAAACTTTAAACTTTTCAAATATATTGGAATTATATCCTAGTTGAAATACTTTTACTCAAAATAATAATATAATCTTGATCATTAATATTTTCACAATATTTTACCTTTTCCACAATATCTAGATTCGGACATTTGATTTTCTTGGATGGGTGGGCCAAACACGGCCGAAAATTTTGAAAATAGTGAATTCTAATGATGATACGCTACTACTTTCGTTCAGCTGAGTGATAATGATTAATGAGATACTGAAATATTATAAAGGACGCACATTAATTATTAAAAAACATATTATATATATATATATATATATATATATATATTTATATTTATTTTAGAAATGATATTTTTTTATATTTTCATTATTTTTTTATATATAACAATACTATATTTTTTAATTTTTATCATTATAATCTTACAATCTTATTAGTAATTACATACTTTATTTGAAAAAATATATTAAGCAAATATATATTGTTAATCAAATATACAACATTATTAACTGTAACAAATTAGAATAATATGAACAATCTATATATCTTCAACTCAACTACATGTTTTGGGAATGGAAAAGAACACAATGTCCAAATATATTACTCCATACATGTCCGAGCTGACTTAACTCCCCTCCATTGCATTTTTTTCCTCAATTTCTCCTCAATACACCTAATAAATTTTAATAAAATTTATTGTACACAATTTTAACTATACGAATGAATAGAACATGTAAAAATATGATGGTGTATCAAGTTTCATACAAATAAATAATGTAGAACACAAGATTTTAACAAGTAAAAAATCATACCTCAACCATTTAATTATATTAAATTTCAATAATTAAGATGAATGTGTTTTATATTGTAAAATTATATGAAAATTGGTAAACTTGTATATTTTTTGATGTTTTATTCATCTATATAATTAAATTTACATAAAATAAATCCTATTTAAAATTATTAAGTGCATCGAAGAAAATTGAGAGAAAAGAGTAATGGAAAAGAGTCAAGTTTTCTTTAAGCGTATTCAAATGTCGGGCATTCAATGTCTGATATTTTCTATAATTTAAATTGAAACAAAAGAGATCGATATAAGAGATTTGATGATCTATTAATATCTGCAGGACTATAAAATGAAATAAACGACTTCTATATAATTTGGGTTCTATCCGGTACAAGTAGAGTTAGCCAATTTATGATTAATATGATCCATCTACAGAAACTAAAAAAAAAAGAAGAAGAAGAAGGATTTATATGTACGAGTTTAATATGGAGCAACATTCCTTCACAACACTCAATTTAAGGATCGAGAAACGAGTTCAAGTTACTAAGATGATTTTTTCTCTTTTTGGTTACCAAAATTAGTTTAAGTTCAAGGCGACTAGGATGATCAATTGAATAATTATTTATGATATTCGGGTATAATACGAGTAATTTTTTTTATTAATTAGTTAAATAAATTTATTATTATTTAGAACGTCAAATGACACTACTTTTGTTTGATCAGTTTGTCAATTTTGCTTTGGCATCATTACATTATCTCAAGACTCAAACCTTCATAATGTCATTTTAACTTTTTTATGTGTAATTAGAGGGGTCGTTGACTGTTTATATCTAGTGTTGACTGTTGATGATGGTTGTATTATTGGAGAGTGAACAAAAAGAAAAGAAAAAAAAAAGGCTATTGTTCAAATTCACTTATTAGGGGTGGCAAAATGGGTTGATGGATCATGTTCGTGTCGAGTTGATCTATTATAACGACACAATTAAGTATAACACAAACACGACACGATTAATAAATAGATTAAAATGTGAAATCCGAGCATGACACGATTTTTAAACGGGTAACATGACATGAAACGAATAACACGGTTAACCCAGATAACTCGAATGACTCAGATAACCTGAATAATCCATATAACCCGAATAACCCATATAACCCGAATAACCCATATAACCCATATGACCCGAATAACCCATATAACTCAAATAACTCATATAACCCGAATAACTCATATAACCCTAATAATCCGTTTACACATTACTACACGAATAACCTGTTTAAACATTACTATTTAAATAACCAACTTAACATTATTGCAGAATTAAACTTTTACAAATATATAATTCAAATTCTACATCCAAAAGACCAAAATAAGAGCATTAACTCTTAAAAATTCAAAGTGAAATATTGACATTCATATCTACAAATCTACAATATTGACAATAAACTCTTCCACCTCTTTTGTCATTTGTGAATCTACAAAAATAAAATGTTATTAGTTCTTGTATTTTACAATCTACTCAACAAATATATAATAAAATAAATTAAAGAAAAGTTAGTACCTTCATTTTCATACAACCAATTTTTAGTACAAATTAAACCTTCCACCACATTACTTTTTTGTTTGTTATAAATATTATTTTGTAAGTTAATCTATACAAAATAATATCAATAAAAATAATTTAATAATTTATATTATTTATAAGTTATATATATATAATTATTAGTTATTATTATATTAGTATGTTATTATTCATTAAAAATTATATAAGTTAGTCTTAATTACAGTCTATACTCATCTTCTATGTTTGATATATATATATATATATATTAACTTAATGTATATATAGAAAAAATGATCACATCATATATATTAACCAATAACTAATATTATAAGGTGAGTTTAGAATTTTTAGAATGGTAAATAAAAATATTAAATATATATGACTTACTAAGTCAATATCTAATCAATAACTAATTAATGATGTTTAGTCTAATTCAAATTTATAATGTATACTTAATTGGTTAATTTAAAAGAAACAATAAAAAGATTACTTTAATAAAATATTTAAATATTCTTATTTTAATAATCGGGTTAAATGAGTTATAATTGGGTTTTTACGGGTTGACTCGTCAACCGGTTATTTTAGTCGTGTCTTAAACGGATTAACCTGTTTATAATCCAAACTCATATAAGCAAATTCAAATCCTTCTAAGTCGTGTTGTATTCGTGTTAAATTATCGTGTCGTGTCGAAAATTGTTTTACCCCTACGCTTACCACACATTTATTATTCGCCCATTTGGAGCTTGGACATATACTCTCTCTCTCCCTCTCCCTCTTCTTTTCTTCTCTCTTTTGTCAGCAAAATTGTCCCCTTTCTACACTTCTTTGAGTTTTTCTTTTTTATTTTGTTCTCTTCGTATTTGATCCGGTGAGTAGTCATGCTAAGTTGATTTTTGTGTTTTTTAGCAAAAAAAAATTGATGCTTTGGTATTATCTGGAAATGATATTCTTTGTTTTTTTTTTATTTAGAGACGAGATTTGAAGCTAAGGTATAAGTTTTATTGTTGGGAGTTTTCCAAACGTGAAGCATATAATGGTGTGATTTTCTTACGTAATTGTTTAAGAATTTGTTGTTGAAATTAGTGGGGGTGAGGATGATTTCTTAGTTTTATGCATGATTACTGAAAAATAAGTTTTGAAAATCTTCTTCACTAATTTATTCTTCTTCTGTTCCATTTTATTTTACTGATTTTAGGTTTATTTTTTTGTTTTCTTTCTCTTTCATTTTTAATATGTTTTGTTCTGATTTTTTTACAACTGTATTATCTGTTTACAAAATCGTTGTTAGAATCACCTAATCAATTCAGTGTGGAATCGCCCTTGCCGAATTAATAAATAGATAGAAAGATATTAAATACTCAGCATGTGGATTATAATTAATCCGTTCTAAAATTTTAATCGTTACTACACATGGAAATTATAATTTCAATACATACATATAGTTAGGATTTCATGTATAATTGACGATAAAAACTCGTGTAGAGCTCGAGTAAATTTGCAATTTATTTACCTAAAATTATTTTAATTAAGTAAATTTGATTATCTAGTTGTTTAATTAAGTTTTAATCATTGTGATTGCATAATGTTATATGTAATTGTTTTGTCACTTAAATTATACGGAAAAATAATTAGGCGATTGATTATATTATATGTAATTATTAATGGATTATAATTGTGCACTTAATTTAATATTAATTTTATGATTACATATAATTATGATTTTGATTTAGGTTCAAATTAAATATATTTCGATAAAAGATTATATTAGCATATAATTAATTGTAAGTACAATATCAAAATTTAATTTGGATAAGTTCTTCGAGAAAAGCTAATTTCATTGTGCTAATTTATTGAATCGTATTGAAGTTGAGTTAGTCCAATCAAATAAATACTCATTTAACTCGTGCGCTAAAGCAGTATTGCAAAAGTAATATTGATTATTGAAACAGGTTAGTTTGACTACAAATAAATGTCACTGAAATAAAATTTAATATAAACCCGTTAGTTTCAATTTAAATTTTAAAAATTATAAATTGTAATAGTATATTACATACATTACCAATCTAAAATCTCATTTATTTCAATCTAAAATTATGATATTCTAAATTTTGACAATGTAAATTATATTACCAAAATCTAAAAACTCATACCTTTAAGTTAAAATAAACGAATACTAAATCTCTAATATTTAAGTTGAAATATTAGTTAAATCAATTTCAAGTAGCAAAAACTAAAAACGAGTTAAATTAAAACATCTTGAGTTCAAATATCTATTTTATCTATATATCATGTCAGTTTTTTTCGTTTCACACTTAAATTTGCATGTATAGAGCATAAATCTAGCCCTATAAAATTTTGTTTATGTAATCTGTTGATTCATAGTGAATATACTATTTGAATAAAAATTAAAGGAAATATATTAGGT
>CM025788.1:33877706-33900053 GCA_014636745.2 Centella asiatica
AAAATTAAAGGAAATATATTAGGTAAGCCTTTTCGGTATACGATAGAGAGAAAAAAAAAGAAGTTCAATAACACCTTAGTTTGAATTAACATATAAAATATAAGTTAAGTTTTCATTGATTTTATTTTAATACTAAAATTACTATCGAAAAAAGTACAAAAATCATTATCAAAAATTTTAAAATTACTATAAAAAAAACTAAAATTACAAAAATACTAAAATTATTATCAAAAATACTAAAATTACTATCGAATAACGGAAAAGTGTAAAACATTTGTTTCTAAAGTGGAATTTTTTTTCCTAAAAAACACTAAAGTGTCTTTTCCTCAAGAAAAAAAATCCACAATTTACATTTTATATATTTTTTTAATGAGAGAAAAAGGTTCATTATAGTGGTTATGGTGACCATACCACTATGCTATATCTATTAAAATTTTCTATCATGCATATCAGTTATTTCCCTCCTATTTTCACCGGTAAAAACAATAACTGCTAATATATTGTACTCCCTTTTAGTTATATAGGAACCATTACTTAAAAATTTACACATATTTATATATTCATAACAACGATTAACCTTAAAGTGTTTTTTTTTATGTAACCTACAAAATTTAAAATTTAAAACCATCAGATCAGTTCAAAAGCATTTCTTCTACGTTCATACCTAAGACTACTTGAGTTCGAACTTGCTTGGTTAGCCTCGACTCTTGTTGTTTTGTAGTTGGCTTCGTTATTAATGAAAATTTTATGTTTTTGAAGATTTTCAAGAAAAAAAATAAAAAAAGGTGGGGTGGGGGTGGGCTCTTCGTCTTTTGCTTTTCATCGACTACATGCATGTTTGGTAACACCCATAAGCAAATGAGAAACAAATACTACTTGCTAATTATGGTTTAAAAGTGTTTCACAAAAGCAAATTTTAATTTAAGTTACTATCCCTATCCGCGTTTATTTTTTCCAATTTGAAAATACAAGGCTATAAGGAAAAAAAAAAATTTAACTCCAAATTGCTCATAATTTCATTAAAAAAAAACACCTCGGATGATTATTGAATTTATTTATTTATTATTTCCCCCAGGTAGTCTGTAGATGTTAGTTTGATAAAAGTTACCTCGTAATTTAATTTTCCCAAGATGTTAAGCAATTGTACTTCTCTGAAAGAGTAAAAGAGCTCACTAATGTAAACTAATTCAAAGTGATAGACAGAACAAGACACTTCATCACTAAACTACACGCAATATGAAAGAACTCTTCAATAAGAAATAAAAAAAATAAAAATTGCAAAACGAAGAGTTCAAGTCCCTTTACTGAAAAGAGTCTTTTGTTTACGACTATTTCTCAATTTTAATTCTCTGGACTCCTCAGTCCTTTTGTTTTGGTCAAAATTTACATCCTTATTAAAGTAGGTCAAGTTTATGAAGTTTATGTAAAAACTTAGTGGGGTCTTCTTCACCAACGTGTCAAACGAAATGAACAGTATCGAGTATGTTATAGTGTCATTGCTTACTCTCATATGGCATAAAATTTTAATTTCTCTTTTCCCCTTCCATTTTGTACTACCCAATATTGTGTAGCAACAACAAAGAAATTCAAGATGTATTATATATACATACATGTATGTATTTATGTGTGATACACACGTTATATAATGTATGTAGGACCTACACATGCTAGTGTGAAGGACCATGCAATAATTCTTTTACAATTTGTTGGACACTTCCAAAAAAAACAAAAATTTGGACATAAGATGCATAATTCATTTATTTATAATTATATAGAAGATTACTACTTAAAAATTTGTACACTTAATATTAATATTTTATGTTATATTAATTTTATAATGATGGTGACTAGTTGACCCCAGATTAAGTCATTTATTATTTTACATAAGTGATAAGTATAAAAATATAAGAGAGGAGCATACATGTGAAAATATAAAAATTAAGAAAATGTGCAAAAATAACATCCTAACACGCAATAATACACACAAATTGATGATCTATAAAGAGTATTAGTTAAAAAAAACATCTATCTAATAAAACGTAATAAAGCGACAGATATTTACTCTTCAAATAAATAAATGTGTTTGTTCAATAAACAAACGCATTCGTTTAGCGAACACTTATCATAACGTATATCTTAAATGCACTTTACCATCATCATCATTATTATTATTATTGATATCACCTAACGAATAATGATGCACATTCAAACATTGATAATTTATCGTACCATGTATACTATATAAACGCGCAAATGTAAACACGTATATCGACAGCAACATAGTTATATAACCCAGGGTAATCACGTTATACATGTATTAGTACTTATTATCACGCAAAAAAGATATATATTAAAAAAATTATTAAACTATTCCCAAAAAAAAAAAGAATGGTAGGGAGGAGTTTCATTGGTTGGAGTCTAATTTTTTTCTACAATCCACACGTCTGTTCAATGATCATCATATTTAAGTATTCTTCAAAACTAGTATTATTATACTAGTATTATTTAAGCTCCCCAACAAAGACTTTGAACATATAAAAGGGCAATAGAGTTGTCATTCATCAAATTACAATTCTTTTCATATGGGAAAGGTTTATCCAAGCAGTTCTTCTTCATCTCCTTGTATTACTACTACTGCCATTTCAAGTGCAAATACGTATACTATTTGGATGAAATCTCTTGTAGTAAATGGAAATGGTTACACAATTTATGATTCAAAAGGGAAGGTTGTTTATCGTATAGATAATTATGACAGCAAATCAAGAAACGATGTTTACCTCATGGATCTTCAGGGCAAAGTTCTCTGCACAATATTTCGAAAGGTTAGAATTTTTAGAGCTATTTTAGCAAATTTCAGTAAAGATTAGATGTTCTATATTCTGATTGAGTTTTTGCTTATGGGGTTTGAATAATTTTTGCAGAAATCACTAAGATGTGGTAAATGGGATGGTTACAAGTGCAATGGTCCCGAGGAAAAGAATGAGAAGCCATGGTTTCAGGTGAAGAACAGCTGCAAATTCTTGAAGAAACACACGGGGTATCGCGTTTTTGTGGGATGTGATCGGACTGATCAAAGTAGTGGTTGTTACAAGATTGGAGGAATGGTTGGAAAATCCGATTTTGATATAACAGATGGAGAAGGAAGAATTGTGGCTGAAGCAAAACAGAAACAATCAGCTTGTGGAGTAGTATTGGGAGAAGATGTGCTAAGCTTGAAAGTGGAACCAAATGCTGATCAATCTTTGGTCATGGCTCTAGTAGCCGTCTACGGATTGCTTACTCATAGAATGTAGATTATCAACCTACAGAGCTAGCTTGATTTCGCTATCGTCAGAACAGGAGATCCGAATTTTGAATAACAGAATTGCTGTGACATGATATACTGACAAACGCTGTGTTCATACACCTTCAAACTCGAGGAGAATTTCTGTTCAGACGATGAAAGCAAGAATCTGTATGCAGGAAAAGGTTTTGGTTTTTTATGTAGATGACAAGATATGTAAATGTGTAATTCAAAGGCTGGCCTGAGGTTGGCAATTTTTTAATATGATTTTGACCATTTCTTTCTTTTGTTATCAAGAGAATATTTTTCAACAGCAGAATTCAAATAGTAAATACAATGTATTAAGTTTGATGTTGATTGATGATGCAAGCAATTTCTATTCCTTTTTATAAATAAATAACTGCTTCAATAATGGAATATTTAAGATAAATATATAAACACAAAAATATGATAGGAGTGGAGGAATTACCAGAACAAGTCAAAAACATTTTTTGTGGAAATTTTATTCTTCTAGGGGTCAAATAATTCATTCTTTTCTGGTTTTTCCATCTCCATGTGGACCACTGGTCTTCACCGTCCACATAAGCTGATCTTGGTGAGATAAGTATCTAAATTTGTTGGGTTCACAATTTGAAATTATGAGTTGCAATTTTCCAATGTTATACCTTAATTTTTTGAACATGATATGCAGCAACAAACAAAATCTTCAGATTTGATGCATTGCCAACTTTTAGATTCAAAATATCTTTTGCAAGTGAATATAAAACATTTAATACCTGATAAAAGATATGTTCATGATCAGTTCAAGCTGGCCTGCCATCATGAAAATGGTTGGCTGATTTAGGAAAGCCGTTAGCGTGGCGTTCTGGATTCTCATGTAACTTGCAAATTACCCTCACCTGCACATTGAACGAACAAATATATTCAAATAAAATTTAGGAATTTCAGGAAGGTTTCGAGCTTTACCAGGAAATATGGATACTCCGGAGGGAAGCAGAACGATGACAAGATCTCAGCCAAGTCAAGACGGTCCATCCAAACAACGAAATAAAATTTTAATTTTCATGGATCAAAATTGAACAATATTGTAAAATGAAAAAATTCACAGTTTTGCAAGCAAGAATTTATCTGCTACCTTGTGTTATTTATCCATAACAAAAAATCAAAAAGAATAAATTTATATAAGAAATGTGACGAGTCACAGTTTTCACAATAAGCTCTGTAGGGGTACAAGATTTTTTCTTTTTCATATACATACACTGATACTCACACTAGCCTAGACGATAGAATAGAACTACCACAACTTTACAGTTTACTATAATTAAAGAGGAAGGCTTGTATCATATCAAAAATAAAACATATACTAAGAAATTTTGTTTTTTTCCTTTGACACCAATAGAAACGTAAAATCTAGAATTCCACGCCATTAAAATGGCATCCAGCTGCAGCAACTGTGTAGTAGTTTCCATTTGCTAAAAACGGACTAACTCTTTTTGGAATTCTTGATGTTGCGTAGTGTCATCACAAGCTGTTGTCTTTCACCTTCTACCTCTGCAAACTTGAGACTTATCTCTGAATATCGGTCTTGCATATCCTTCAAGTCACATTCCATCAATTGATTTCTCTCCTTGAGTAATGCAATTTCATTTAATAACTCACTGAGGCATTCTCGATCTCCAGAATCAGTGGCAGTGTCTTTCAGCTCATTATCTGATTTGTTGCTGCAATGTAGCCAAGAAGAGCATTAGAGAACTCAATACATAGATACAATGAAATAGGTAAAACGAACATGGATATAATGAACTCATGCAGCCCCCCAGTGTTACCTTTCTGTCAATGTCAACAAACATCCTGTTTTGTCATATGTGCAGTTTACCATGCTTGAATCTTCCACTATAACCATTGTTTCTTCACCTTTCCCATCAGTGAACGTGAGGTTCTCATTATCTCCATTTACCTGTAAATATATTATATATATTTGGAATTTAACATAGATATACTGGAAAAGTTATTAAAAGGTCATTAACACGTGAGGTGCTTTCAAATGACATATGATGCTAATCAACATACTACGTTAGCAAAGGCCTTACTCTAATGCTTCATACGAAATGGAAATCAGTTACCTTCTGAAATTCGGGACTACAGAAATTTGCAGCATTTTGATTGAGCATCTCCAAACTTTTTTCTAACTCTTCAATCTTACTTTGAAGATCTTTTTCCTTCTCCAACAATGTATTTGATGAGGTTTCGAGAGCAACTTCTTTCAACTTTATTTGACCCTGTTAATAATGAAACAGTCATAAGTCCAGAATTCATGTATATTGCTAACCATGTTAACCAGACCTGTGGCTGAAGACAAAATTGACAGTCTATCCTGGGAAGCTATATATTTCCATCAATTGATTGAAAATGAAGTAAATGTAGATAAAGTGCAAATTAATGCAGTTTACCTCAAGTAATCTTATTTTTTCCTTCAGATTCATGACTTCTTTAGATCCACGAGGAGCAGGAACATATTTATTACTTCTTGCTTTGGCTACATCTGATACTGGCGCTCGTCCTATACTATCTTTTGTTTTCTTCTCTGCACTGCTTAGCAAATCATCCTTCTTCTTTAGCTCGCCTTTCAGCTGAATAACCTGTTTTCGAAGCTTTTCATTCTCTGATTCATCCTTGGAGAGAGAATGTTTCATTTCATCATATTGAGTTTGAATGGTTTCCAACTCCAATTGCAGATTTCCGACTGTTGACTCAGCTTTATCCTTTAGACTCCTCATATTGTCCAATTCTTTCAGTGACTTCTCTGCTTCCATCTTCAGCAATTGTATCATTTTCTGCAATTCATCTCTTTCAGTATTCCCATCTTCTACCAACAATTCAGTAACTCTGATTGACTTCTTCATTTGTTCTAGCTCAGCCGACAAAGTTTCTTTCTCCTCTACTAGCTTCTCGGAGAAGGAATTTTTCTCTGTTGCAAGTTTTTCAATTTCAGAACGAAGCAATAGGATTTCTTGAGAAAGAACCCCGTGAGTTTCTTCAGCATGATTTCTTTGATTTTCAAGCTCGGTAGACTTAAATTCAACCTCAGACTGCAACTGCTCAATTTGGTTTAACTTCGAACGTATCTCACAAGAAAGTTCAAGAAATTTCACTTCATAAACATCCCTAACCGAGTGGAGCTCTTCCTCAGCTTTGTGCAGCATTTCCTCTAGATATCTTTTCTCTAGACGAAGCTCATTAGCTTCAGACAGTGCTCTCTTAGCTAGCATTTCATTTGCATCAAAAGTTGATGTCATTTGCTCAGAGAGCCTTCTGAATTCCTCTTGAAGCTTCTCAGCAGTATTGGCATTTTGCTGCCGCGTCTTTCTCAATGTTTCCTCAGCTCGAATGGCTCTCTGTTCCTGTTCAACTTTGGAACGTGTAAGCTTTCCTAGATCAGCTTCAAATCCTTGTGCTTGCTTCTCTAGCTCTTCCTCTAAGCTCTTCACATGATTTTCAAGATCAGTTATGGTGATCAAAGAATCCGAAAATTCTTTTGACTTCTTGTTAAGATCATTTTCCAATTTCTCAATATGAGTTTCCAGTTTATTTAAAGTGGCATAAGAAGTACATTCATACTGCATCTTCAGTTGTTCCTGCAGCTGACTTTGTTCGAGTTTATTTGAGATGTCATGGTTTTCCTGGTTCAGGATCTCGTAATCCAGGGCAAGCTGCTCCATTTGCATCTCTAGATCATCTCTGTCTCTCCTGTAGATCTCTATTTCATTATAGAGATCTCTGATCTTTTGCTCAAACACGTACGCATCCTTGGCGTCAGTGTGCTCCTTAACGAGCACTTCCAAAGTCTTTTGGTCTTCGTCAACATCTGAATCACATTTTAAGTTAGTGGTCTGGAAGTCTTTTTCCTTGTCTGTTGTCAATGATCTGTTGCAAATCTCCCTATTCTTCTCTTCCAACATTTCATCTAGGTCTCGCACAGCAAGAATCAACTCAGAGTTTGATTCCTGTGTCTTCTGAAGTTGCAGACGAAGATTCGAGTTACAATCCTTCTCGTGGTTCAGTTCTTGTCTAAGTTCTTCAAGAAGAGATCGAGGATCACCTCCTTCAAACTGGAACTTGCTTCGAGCTCTTGCTTCATCTGCATGTCTTTGAAAGCCCTTGAGTTTTTCACACTCTTCCTTGAAAAAATCTCGTTCTTCCTTCGTACAAACAAGTTCTCTTGAAAGATCCTGCACCTTTTTGCTCTCCTTCACAATAGTCTTACGCAGAGTTTGTAACTCTAACTCCGTAACTTCCGACTGTCTAGCTAAAACAGCAACCTCCTTTTCGAGCTTTTCTACCAACGTTTCTGAAGTGTAGTGTTGAGACATCTCTCTAGTAAGAGCCTCATGAGAACTGCTTGATGAGTCATCTGTACTCACGTCCGGAACAGAACTTCCTGACCATTCCATTTGTGTTCCTTGATGTTCCTCATAAAATGTTGTTGACACATCAGGAATCGACCTCTGAGGCACCAAGGCATGAACTGGAGATGAGCAGAAGTTGCTACGATCTTTACTGATATTATTGTTCTTCAAGCCAAGTTCTCTAGGTATACTAAGTCCTGATCTGCTATCTGAACTCGACATGGTAACATCAGATCCACTAGATGTTCTGCAGTTTCCATTCAACTCTGAAACCTGGGAAATGACCTTATTAAAAGATCCACCCTCCTAAACAATATAAAACAAAACATACAAGATCTTGAATCCTTGTTGCCTTATTTTAACAAGTAAAATCAAATTGTTCATTTTCCAACTGCCTTCTTTCTAAAATTAGAGATACAATATTATTTAGTCTATTTCAATTAATGTGACATGAATTTTCTAACCTGATAGCTTATATTTCAAGAAAAACAAGAATCGTCATGTGATAGCTATTCCATTTATATCTAGTGTTAAAAATATGTTGAAAAATCAAATTGTTGTTAAAAGTCATTTTAGTATGTATCTTTAGTTTAGAAATTTAGGTGCTAACTAATAATCATAATCAAGCAAGGTAAAAGTTACAAGAGAGGCAAAACAAAAAGATCCCATTTTTCCTTTGGAGAGAAGAAATACTAACTTCAGCAAAATTAGTTTCAATGTTTCCATCCATATCACTATTGCTTAAATGCGACCGCAGACTCTGATTGTGGGAACTATCTTTCATATTTTCGCCCTCGTCAATTTCTCTGCAACAACTCAGAGAAGAACGAGTTCAATGTCAGAATAGTAGATTTCTATACAAACATTAAAACTACTGGGAAGAAAAATGCAGATATTTATGTTCACCTTTGATCAATAGATACCTGAATCCTTTCAATCGACACCTATTTCAAAAGATAAATAATAACACATAAGAAACCTCTAAAAGAGTATCATCAATGTTCATTGGACCACAATAATCAAGTAATGCAAAACACATCATAATTGACACATAGTGGGCTACCTCTCTCTCTTCCTGACAATGTTAAAAGCTAGAATTGGAGAGTGGGGATAAAAAAGAAAGAAATCAGTGAAATCTCACATGCAACACAGCCTCAAATTTCATATTTTTAACAGGAAGAGACATGGTAGAAAGCTTCGTTGCTTCCGCATAATCTGCAAAATCAATGGAAACTTCACCTAGAACACCAAATTTTGACAACCCCTGCAAGGTATTAAGAGTAAGTCCTTTGTCAAATGTTCAAACATCTCACACACTTAGCGAAATAAGCAAAGAACAACGTCGATTTCAAACATTTCTTACTGTTGCAATGATGAAATGAAATAACTTCTCATTGATCTTCCCAGTTTTGGGCTCCCTAGTGAACTTCATTGTTTCATATATTGGTTTCTCCCAAGAACAGCTTCCATCTCGAACTTTTACTTTCTCCAATTTCGTCGTTGGCTTTCCAACATCCCCAGGAATCACTGATATCATCAATGAATCCCCTCCTGACCATGATACCTGAAAACAAACATCCCTCAAACTCTCATTGCCAAGCAAATGCTGAAATATGACTAATTTACATCTAGATTACATAAATTTCAGAGGGAAAAAAATTATAATTAAAAATTATAACAGAAATACTTAGAACTGCCCAAAACACACACATTCACACAAAGAATTGGTAAAATTGGGTTTATTTGTTCATTAGTGTTTTTTCCATTAGTTTGAAATCTGAATGGGAAGAAAACAAAGAACAATTTGATTATCTTTTAATTGAATTCTACGTATAAAAGAAAAAACATACAAAAAGTGTATAATCTTCCATTTTCAAATCAGTCAGAAATTAAATGACAAAAAAAAAAAAAAAAACGTTTGGACTATCCTTCATTTATATAAAAACATTTTCCCATGTCCCAATCACATTACCGTTAATGATGCCTTCAACATAACAAAAAGAATTCCTAAAAAGTCAACTTAAATCATGAAATAAAATGTAGATTATAGAATACCTGAGTTGCATTGAATTGTAATCTGAAAACAGCTTTGATCTTGTTCTTGTCGCTCCTCCATCTCGCCGACTTAAACATTTTTATTTCTTAGTTTCAAGCTCCAATGCCACCTAGCCGGACTTCAGCCGGAAAACCCTTTACCTCATCGGAGCTCCGACAACACTGCCGGAAAATCACCATTCCGCGACACAGATCACAGTATTTTGCATATTCTCAAACCCCCAGCTCCAATTTCAAATTGTAGACCTCAGATAAATACTCAATACACAATTAATGACACAAAATGAGACAGTAGAACTACACACACCCGAGTTAACACAATGTGTCAATGCTAGTCAAACTCAGTAAGAGATTTAGTATTCCTTCAAATGGCATTGAGCACTCGTGACAGAATTA
The DNA here is from genome assembly GCA_014636745.2 of Centella asiatica. NCBI lineage: Eukaryota > Viridiplantae > Streptophyta > Magnoliopsida > Apiales > Apiaceae > Centella > Centella asiatica. Next base: position 33,887,847 of record CM025788.1, read on the forward strand.
AAGAATATGCAAACAGATCTCAAGAAGTTTTGTTATCTCACTCTCACAATTTCTTCGGTTGTGTGAAATATATAATGTACTGTATGTATGTAACGATTTCTGTTGGAAGAGATGACCCATATTCTACAAAGTTATAAAGTACAAATAAAATAAAAGGTGAATAAATATTGAAGGAGAAGCTTCTTTATTAAATTATTAGGACACTTTATCAGATTTTAGGTGATGGGTTTGTCTTTTTTACATATCTATATATACTTCAATAGTTGTACATAAATTATAAATAGTTTCTTTAAAGGTGTCTGAACAAATGTAAGTACAAATGAGCAAATCCGATGATAGACTTTGATACCAATTTGATATAAAATAAATTGGATGATATATCGGAAACAAAATCAACAACTATACAATCAACAAAATATATAATAAATCATAAGTCGATATTAGATTTATCATGAAAAATCCAAATTTTGAAAAAATTAATTTATAAGATGAACTAAATACTCATCCGCTCAATTGTTACTAAGAGAAAACAAATTCCTTCACAAAATTAACCAATACTTTCGATCTCTCTAAACTCATCTTGGAGAATCCCTTCTTCTTTTATAACAAGACTTCCTCAAATAATCATAAATCATGGTATTTATAGATACTAAAAATATTCAATCCAATATATGATAATAAATACATTAGGAAAAAAATTATCTTCTAATAAAAAAAATACATATATCCAAAATCAACTAGGAATTTGAGACACAAATCCTAATTGTGTGTGATATAAAATTTTAAAAGTATTATAATGCTAGATGACTATATCTAGTTTCAGGTTTTTAAAATTTTCGACATATTATGATGTTATACTCACTTCCTCCAATATTATTTGTAATTGTATATATTTTTAAGTAATATTTACTACATGTTATTTCTAAACAAATATAGTACTTTTAAAGTATATTATAAATAAAAGTAAAATAGTTAACTCTAATTTTTAGATGACTTAAAATTTATGGGACATATTCTAAAGTATGTTGTGAATAAACTGAAATAGAGATAGTATTACTTTGAATATATCTTTGAAGAATTTTCAAAACACTATATCGATAATGAAGTAATTTATAAGTATTACTTTAAATTCTAAAAAAGGTCAGTGACATGTTCTGAATTTGGATTAGTGAGCATTCTTTTATTTAAATTTTTTGTAACAAAAAAAAATAAATTTATATATATATATATATATATATATATATATATTGATAATGGAGTAAATTTTGACAATTTAACATTAAGACAATGCATTAGGGATCTTATTACGGTGACGTTTCTTAATTAGGAAGTCTAAGCAACCGGCTAGCTACCATTTTATTCATCCTAACAACGATGTCCTCATTTTTATTGATTTTAACTTTTTACAGCAAAATGTCCTCATTTACAATGTTGTTTAAGTGAAAAGTAAACAACTTGATACTGATATATATGTAGAAAAGAGAAAAGAAGAAGGGGAACAAAATTAAAGTGTAGTTTGTAAAAATTCATTGAAATTTAATGAAAGTGTAAATCCATCGTTTATAGTGTGGTAATATCATATCTTAGCTTGAAGGTTCAGACAATATAATCTATAACTCCATTTTTATTTTTCTATGAACTTTTTATTTCCCCCTTTAAGCTAAATTTGTAATTCTTTTATGGATTTGTTCTTTCCCCCTTTATACTCTGGAATTATGCAAAATTTGCATGAGTTAATTTAATTTAAGCAAACCGATTCAAAATTTAGTTCTTTATTATATATTTTGATTTAAGGATAAGAAATTAATGATGATAAAATATTAATGTAGAGATATTTAATACTCTATTTTGAAACAAAAAATTAGTCTAAAGTGTGGTCAGATTTGATTTAAAACTTCAGTCTCCAAAAAAAATATTTAAAATAATATAGTTAAAAAAGGTTAGTTGATGAATAACCTTTACAATAAAAATAAAAAATAAAAAAACTAGCTAGATTGGGGCATTGTATTCACGAGTTAGGTGGAGAGCGTGCAATGAATAAATAAATAAATAAATAAATAAAAACGGGGTAATATATGTATGAGCAATGCAGCCAACTGTCAGCTGTGGCCACGAGCTTGGCAATAATTTATAGGAAGTTAAAATAACTTATTTTAATCATGATTAATTAGCAATTAAACTTTGTAGAAAATGACCCTTTACCAATAATTATTCCTCTCTATGAAATAATCCTAATTAATTAATTCTAATTCCACGGATACCTAGACCAATAAATTTGACCTTAACCGTGCCCAGAAAATGAAATTAAACCAATAAATTTTACGGAAGAACTCATGGACTAAAATGAAATTAAACCAATAAATTTCTGTAAAATTTAAATTATAAATTACAAAAATTCTCGATCAATGTCAAAAAATAAAAATAATACTCATGCAGTTTGTGTTGTTACAACTCTTCTCGTACAATTTATATTACTATATTAATATCTGATGTCATTAAATTTTTGTTCATAGTATAATTTTGTTTAATAGATAGTAATATTGTACATTGTAACATAATAATATAAACTTAATGAAAATAACTATATAATAATTATTTTCATCGTTGAACACTTGTCGGAATTGTCCCTAGAAATTAAGTTCTACAAATATGCCACAAAATATTTATTAATTTAACATATATAATAATTTTTTACTTTAGAAATGAGGATATCATAATTTTGAATTGAAAAATAGCCTGACTTGGCTTTCAAAACTAAATGATAATCGTATGGAGGGAATATTATCGGAGTTGTTTTCTTTTTATGGTTAGAAGTACACTGTACAGTAGAAGTATTTATGAGTATTTATGTACTGCGGCATAAAAATATCATTGCACCTCAATATTGACAGTCACGATACATGGGCATGCGCATGGGCATTCCTAGGAAAGATAGCACCATCACTATTCACTACCAAGAAATATTGTTTGACAATAAAATTTGGACGTATATCGAGTACACTAATTCATACGATCCAATTATATTGTATAATTCAATTGTCAATTGTTAACGATGAATTTGTAAATGAGTTGCGTGGATCTCAAATAAAATTGACTCGAGTTTATTCCTTAAATGAGTTGAATTGTGCTGTACATTTATTACTTAATGATGAAAAGTTGTGTTTAAAATTATTTAAATAATCGAATCGAGTCGAATCGAACATAAAACAAATATTATAAAGTAGTCAAATCGAGTCGATCTTTTCGAATCCGAATCGAGTTAATTTGAGATTGAATAGATAAACGAACAAAAAATTGTATTCATAATCGACTAGTTTAACAATTCGAGTTTATTCAAGTTTTAAACGAATTGAGTCGAACTAGACAAACAAACTTTTGGGTTCTTTTTCAGCTCTAACAATGATAGATATAGACGACATCATTTTTGTGTGTGTATTTGTGTTTATACGTGTGTGCGCACAGACAAGATGATAATTTGATTTAAATATACTCTTTCATAATTTTAAGTTTTATTTGTATTTCAACTTGATCAAATTAATATATAATAAGACATACAATGTATTAATAAATTTTCAATATAAATTTCTTTTATTTCATAGATTGTATTAATATAAATTTCTTTAATTCTCAATATATATAGACACACACCCCTATGAAGGAAAGGTTGACAAGTCAGTAGTGATAATGAAGTTTGTAAGGTGAGTTTAGCTAGGCGTACTATTTGTAGTAGAAAGTGATAAGTGGATGGTAGAAGAAGGTTATGAAAAATGCATGGTGATTATATATATATATATATATATGAATTCATTTATTTGCTTGGCTTTAAAGGTTGTCATGGGTTGATCGTGAGACGCCTAACTACGTACATTACATTACATGATCCAGGACTTGAGCGCCGAACTTTAAACTTGAAGCTTAATTCCACATTACCTAAACATAAATATCTTCACTATTACTCACCACAACTCAACCAGACTCACCAGCTGTTCACTACACATACACACATACATTAATACATACAAACACATACACGCGTACATTTAATTTAAGTGAATGTCAAAGAGTGTCTACTCAAATATCGATATTTATTAAATTTTATGAATTACAGTTGTTAAGAACGTATGTGTTGGAATGTATGTTTAAAATATAATAATAATAATTTAATATATATTAATTATATTTTATTAAGTATTATTATATATAGATAAAATGCTAAAAGTGTACGAGTCATTAATATAGAATCTAAATAGGAACAAATTTATGTATATAATTATTCTGAAGTAATAAATTGAGTATTTCAAATTTATTACGTAAAGTATAATACTTATAAAATTTTATATACACATGTATTCTTTCTCTAATTTTATTATTTAATTAATTATTATTCTTGCCACCCTCCACTCGTGTGCCTCCATCCCTCCAAGAGTACGTTGATTATAATTGTTAGTTACGAAGTATTAGTTACGAATATGTCCGTGAGTGTGTAATGCATGCAGATTAAACTTATTAGTTATGAGTGTGTACGGATTTGTGACCATAACCTTTTTTATAAAAATAAATAAATAAAATTCAAGATTTCAAATGATAAACATACGTGTCAAAGTAGAAAACTAAAGTACAAAAAGGATGATGTGTATTCAGCATATCAAACCAGATTCACAATATGATAGACACAACACATATGCATAATTTAATTAGTTGGGTGGATATTGTGAAATTATTATTCGGAGTATTTAATCACTTGTGTGTGTATATATATATATATATAGTGTATGTGTGTGTGTATCAACATCCTACATAACCTGCTGTCTGAACTATTACTAAAATATACGTACGTGTCTAATGGGTCTTTTATTGTTCTTCAAAAGGAGAGCGTACGTGGAGCCCACATAATTCATCCAACTAGAGAAACATTGCAGTCTAGCAACTCACAAAGAAGGTCCAACTTCCTGCATATTACTAGTTAGTTTAATTTTTCTCTTTAGGAATATTGAAAATTTTATATATTTGTAAATATTTTTATATATGGATTTGATATAAACAAATTATACTTTATCGGTTTCAAAAAAAAAAACACAAAAAGGAGTAACATTAGATTTGTTAAAAGACATAAGTTATTTTGGCATAAATTTGTTATTATGATATATTTTTTAAAATTTGTTATTAAATCTTCTTATCTTAAAAATTTAATGAAAATAATTTATTATTTAAAAAATGTAACTGTCAATTAAATATGTAATAAATATTAATATTTGTCAAAAATTAAAATATCACAAGAGTAACCGCCCGTGCCTAACACGGGCCGTTTTTTAGAAGCAATTTTTTATATATTAAAATTTTATCATCTTTTTTTCTCAATCTTACAATATTAAATAAAATATATATTTTATTTAAACTGGTTAAATATTTATGTTGTGATTATTTTATAATAATAATAAATTAGACAGTAAATCTTATTATATTTATATATCAGATCGACCAAGTACATATCTAATGGTATTTGAAATTTTATTAACAATATATTAAAAAAATGTAATTTTTCAATTTACTTTGTTTGATTAGATGGTACTGTAATTTAATTTATTTTATGATTAATTATGAATAAAAATATTTCTCGTAAGAAATATTATTTATTTTTTTCATAAAATTAATTACAAATAATTTAATTTACTTTAAAATGGTTTTCTTATTAGAGATATCCTCATTTTCTATTTTTCTAAATTGTTAATTTTATTAGTTGATTTTTCCATTTAAAATTTCATTTGCTCATATTACAGAGTTTTTGTTATATCAATTTTTGAAAACATTATTTACAATTAAAGATTTCAAAACTCTACTAATTATCTAGTAACTCTAAAAGACACTTAAATAAATTATAAAGTCATTAATTTAAAATTAAAAAATAATTAAAAAAATACATAGGTAAATTAAAGTCAAATATTTAAAATTATAAATAATTAAATATATACATATAACTTGATTAAGTCAATATATTCGATAAATGTATTAAATCAATTCACCGAATTACTAATAAAAAGTAAATATTAAAAGACTGAAGTCTTATATTAATAATACAATATATATATATTCTTTTAATGAAATGGGAGGAGTATAATAATTTTTAGACATCTATGTGACTTACTTGTACTCGTCATGATCGAGTTGACCTTAAATCGATACTTCTCATGTAAAATGAAACTTATTGTTTTAATACTTTTTTAGTTGTACTTGTTTTAATATATGTAAATATATTAACCTGTCTTGTACAAAAACAACATTAATATATTGTTTTAAGTGTATTTTTTTAAAATATTTTTGAAACTTAAAATTTTATTTTATTTTATTAATCTTTTTCCTATTCTAATTTTAAGTCGAAATAAAAACTGTTTATAGTTAAAACTAAATAATATTTAAATTTTTATTCAATTTTATCCAATTAATATAAATTTATCTATTATTATATATTAATTAATAAATTTCATTTCAATTACGAGTCAACTTTGCTAAGTCATGTTGTTAACTTACTTCCTCTTAACTTTTTCCTATTGTTAAAAATAATTTTATAAATCTAAATACGTACTATTTATTTCAATTTTAAAATAAGAGTAATAGCCATTTATATTGGGGTCTATTATATGGGGGGTTGCAGTTGAAATTATATTATAAGCCAAATAGGTACTATTCAAAATTGACATTGAAAAAATACTTGGAAAAAATACAATTTAAACAATAAGAAATTGTACATATATAAGATATAAATAAATATAGTTATATATATTATAGCAATGCAACTAAAAAAGATATTGAAAACAATATTATTTATCTTAGATAATTTAAAAATATATAATTATACATAAAATATATATATAATTCAAAAATATGAATTTTTTAATATTATCTAAAAGGAAAAAAAATGAATTGTGCCTACTTGTATACGAAGACTAATTAATAAACAAATACACGTACATATAGTTTAGACCCCCAGTTAGGACCGTAAACGGAGTCTAAAATATCCGATGTTCGATTAAAATATTTATGTTCATATTAAAAAAAAACGGATATTATTTGTATATGTTTAAAAATATATGCATATTCGTATCCGTTAATATCCGTATCCATTTTTAGTAATTATTTGTACTAAATTTTATTTAATAACTATGTTATTTTTTAAGGTATATGTAATTTTTTAAAATTATATAACAAGATTACATTCGTAAAATTATAGATAATTTATTATAAAATGAATATTAAGGTTATGGTAGATTTTTTTTAAATCAAATGAATAAAATTTTATATTTTATGTGTCATATATTTTAGTAAAATAATAAAACTACTCTCACTTAAAATATATTCAAAATATTTGACACTCATATTCATATTCGATTTTATCCGACATATATTATTCGTGTTCATATCCGTTTTAAAATGAAACGAACACGAATATATAGATATATTCGTATTCGTTTATATCCCTTTACCCACCTATCCCCAATCACATCTAGAATTTGTCTACATCATAAATAATTGTGTAATTTTGGTTTTAATAATTCATAAAATAGAATTGATCTGATGTGATTTTAGTTCAAGATATTTTTAGATTCGTACAATATTACAGCACTGTAAAATCATAACCTACTTCTATTATTATTGTCGTCATAGGTAGACATACTTGTGTTGTATGTCTCTATATTGAAGACGAATGGAAGGGAGCATTCGCATTTAAATTGTGAACATATATTATGAATGGAAGCAGCATGTTACTGAACATAATAATTAACGACATATATTTATAACACATTTAAGTTGTCTAACACGACTCCATAAAATATAAATTTACTGTTTACATATATATGATATTAATGGCCATCATCTATAATTGAAAATTTGATAAGCGAACTACTACTATAGAAGAGTTTAATACATAATACTTAATTCCTCAACCCATCACCAAAAAAAAAAAAAAAAATGAGTGAGAGTTATTTTATTTATGTTTACCTAAATAACTCTAAGTTAATATAGATTTAACTTATTTTGATTGTAAATTAAAACTAGTACAAAACATACTTTGTATAAAACTCCAATAATATGTCAATAAAAGTTAATTGAACTAATAAAACTCAACAAATACTTTTATTTGGTTAATAATTTTGAGTTTTCTAAATTATTTTTTTTGATAAATAATCTGTAAGTATTATTTTAAATCCTAAGTATTATTGTAAGTCCTACAAAAGGTTTGTAGACATTGGGAGCCTGCCAATGAGATAAAATTCTTGTTGCATGAAAATTTAGTTAAATATCAAAATACAATTTGAATTTTAATATTTCATAATTTACCACAAATAAAATGAAATGTAACTATTATTATAAAAGGCTGAGAGTTTTCGGTACGGAATATTAATTAATGGGTAGTAGGTAAGTAAATCTAATTGGAGATTTGGTTAATAAATTATGCCTTCTGCGTTTAATTTCTTGTCGACAGCTTCAGGATCAAATAAGTAGTAGATATTTCTCTCTCGGGGTGTTTTGAGTTGGTCTTGAGATTCCTTTTGATGTTATGCTCATTATTGTGAAGTATTCTATTTTGTTGATTTTTTTTTGTTTCAAATTTTTAATCCGAGATTTCGGTATAAATAATATTGGGTCTTAAAAATAGGGCATGAGTTATTGGCCCTAATTAAATATACATAGGTGTCATATTTAGCAGGTCCAACATGAAAATTACAAGTTAATCAGATTGTATGTACGATTTTATAAATAATTAGGATGTGCATGAGATCTCTTATAGTTAAGGCGATAAGGAAATTTAATCTATGACGACTTAGGTTTCTCATAATAATCGGTTATTGGGACCAAGATACGCAAGAATATACCATACTTTAGCTCTGTCACACACAAAACCCTAAAGCTCTCATTGTTGATTCTCAAGAATACTTACTCTCACGCCAAAAATTTTTCCCAACGACAAACCATCGTTAGCTTAACTAGTGTTCTTTGTCTTTACAGGTTTTCTTGAGAATCGGGAAAGCTTGTACCTGAATTTTTGAGCGTCAACATTAGCGTTTGAAGGAGGCCCTCTTAGCGTTTTGTGTTTAAAATCATCTTTAACTAAATATTCAACCATGTCCACCCCCATCTCTCACGTAAAATCTTTTTCACCCACATCTCATGGGAAATCTTCCCACGCCAAGTCCTCGACACCTACTTCTCCTACGAAGTCAACTACTCATTAAGGAAAAAGGACTTCAAACCCAAGGAACACTACCATTTCCTTCATGGATTTGGAAGGAGGTATTTTTCACCAAACAAACATCGACGTTAAGAAAGTAACAAAAGATGTCGAGGACAACGCGACATCGGTCATTACCATTGAAGCGCAAAGAAGAGCAAGTTAAACTCCTTCTAGATGAACAAAAATAACTATGCCTCCAACAAATTAACAATGAAAAGAAATTAACCACTTTACAAGAGACGGAGGAAGAAGAAGACGAGGATGATGTTAACTTTCGTCATCGGCCTGCACATGTCGAAGAGAGGTTGTAGCTATTCTAGTTCTCCTGAGACATATTATAGCTCGAGAAAGATTGGTGGTCAACATCGACACAGGTTGGACTCGGTTTCCCCGAATATACCATCAATCGTCCAACGTCGTCTGGAGAAGTTAGAGCACAAACTTCATGAATGGTCTCATTCTCGACATCGACACCATGGAAAATTCTCTTTTATTTGAGAGATTGAGGATACAATTATTAAGAAAGACCATAAAATATTTTCTCTCGAGTTTCACTATGGCATCGGTGATCCCATCGATCATAATACCTCATATGAGATAGTTATAAAATTCTATGGCCACGTCGAAAACATTATGTGCTAGTTATTCATTTTTACTCTCAAAAAGGCTACTCTTGAATGGTTTACCAGCCTTCCACCGAGGTGTATATTTTCATGAAACAATCTTAAGAGGAAGTTTTATGACTGGTTTGAATCTAATAGACGTCGGGGTAAGAAAATGACTTCCCTCATTCAAATCCAAGAATGAAATAATGAGAATTTAAGGTAGTTCGTCTGTAGATTCCAAGACGCAACCACGGAGATACATAACCTCGACTCAAACCAAACAATAAGTTTCCTAACTATCGGCCTCAATCCAAATAGGTCCACTAAATTCATCAAGGACCTTATTAAGCCCTTTCAAGGACTCTATCCCAAGCTTTCCACATGACTGAGGATTATATGGAAATCAAATAGGCTATCATGTCCCTAAAAATGGGTCATCAGTGTTATGACGATGATAGCAAAAATAACAACAACAATGGGAACCACAACTTGAATGGTAAAAACTCCAACTCCCAAAGAAACGATAATAACCAAAAAGGAGAGAAGTTGTGGAATGATTAGAAGAAGACGCCACGAGACGCGGACAAAACTTATTTTCATTCAATGCTCCTCGTGCTTAGATTTTTGATGAGATTCGACATGAGGCCTTCTTTGTCCGACCTCACACATTCAAAGTGTTCGGTAAACCACAAAATAACCCAAAATACTGCGAGTACCACAAGGAACAAGGGCAAGATACTGAGGAATGTTTCAACCTCAAGACGTTCATTGAAACGAACAACCAAAATAGAAATATGACGAGATATGCAACGAACATTCCTCGGCCGCATGGAAATCCATTTGATCGTTTAGAGCACCACCTGCCCAAGGAGTGGTAGATGTCATCATTGGAGGAGGTGGATTTTCTCTTTCCAATAGGAAAAAGAAGATGTTTATTAAATCTGTTCACAGTGTGTCAAACCTAACTAGTTCAAGAACGTTTTCCACAACCATTACCATCTTTGACGAATGCTACTTACTGAGTATGGCCAAGCCACACGAAGATGCCCTAGTCATCATCGCACAAGTGGGAACTATGGACCTTCGCCGTATTCTCGTCGATAATGAAAGCTCGGTAGACATCCTCTTCGGTCATGCTTACAATAGACTTGATTGTTCAACGAATTACCCCTCTATGGTTTCGGAAACAACGCAGTATCTATCATAGGACCTATAAAGATGACAGCGGTGTTCGGAGATGCCTCCTACCAATCTGTTGTCTTAATCAAGTTCTATGTGGTGACCATAGAAAACAAGTACAATGTCATACTTTGTCGACCTACCTTATCCTCTATCCGAGCAGTAACTTCCATTCCACACCTCATGATGAAATTTTCTACCCTCAATGGTGTCAGATCGGTCTGTGGAGACCAATAAATAGCTTCGAGATGCTATGTCCAAAGCTTGGCGTCCAATAACGTCATTATTAATAAACAGAAAGCTTAACGCTATCGAATTTGAAGGCCTCCACAACCCAACAAACTAGAAAGTTTATGCCAATTTGGGAAGGATCCTACATAATTTTTGAAGTCTCTAATAAAGGTGCTTACATTTTAGAAGACTTCGAAAGCCAAAAAATTCCTAATATTTGGCACCCTACTAAATTCAATTATTCTTTTTGTACCTATTATTTCCTTCATTATTAATAAAGGTTCAAATGTTATTCCCACATGCAATTGTTCTTGCCCTTATTTCCTCTAATTACTTTGATGTTGGTTCAACTTTTCTTTTCATAACCTCAAAGTCGGGGACATCTATATGCAACTAAGGAATAAAACCAAAAAAATAAAAAAATAGAAAATAACTAAGGATCAGAGGGCCCCGTCCCACCATTCTTAGCTAGCTTAACCTCGAAGAGCTCACATAGCTCCATAACTCTAGCCTCGTTGTCGAGATCGAGAATCTCAATTTCCTCCGAGTTAAGTCAACTTACTCAGAGTCAAATCAACTTCGTTGGCATTAAATCAACTTCGTTGGCGTTAAATCAACTTCCTCAGAGTTAAGTCAACTTCATTTTAGTCAAATCGACTTCCTCAAAGTTAAATTGACTTCCTCTGAGTCAAATCGACTTCCTCCAAGTCATTGCAACTTCTTCAGAGTCAAATCAACTTTCTCTGAGTCAAATCAATTTCTTTGGAGTTAAATCGACTTCCTCCGAGTTAAGTCGACTTCCTCAGAGTTATGTCGGATTCCTCCACGTCAGATCGGCTTCCTCAGAGTCAAATAGACTTCCTCGAAGTCAAATCTAACGGTCTCTACACAGAATTGCGTGAATATGAATCCATTAGTATATGCATTTGTGGTCTCCTGTTTAAGCTCCTCTTCATACTCCGC